>BPLS01030616.1:282660-298782 GCA_019656275.1 Rhododendron kiyosumense | reverse complement strand
TCCACTTTTGATTAAATTCAGTGTGCTTATTTTTCTGCATTATTCTTAGAAGAGTCTTAAGAGTGTTTGTATACAAGTTAACCTTTGATTAAATTCAGGTTTGTTTGTGTTCAATCATCTTTTCTGATTCGAAGCGCGTCAATCTTTTATTTGGTTACCTTAAGGAAAAATTCTCTTAGTTGAGGTAATCAAACGGATAACACAATTGCCTGATTGAGATTAGTTATTTCAAATCAATTTGAAAAGGGTAATTTCATCTTTGAAGTTATTTCTTTTCTGGCACGCCCGCACACAATCATTTGCCATTTGATTGAGCTAATTCAGCCCAAACAATTTTTGGCACGCCCGGTGGGACACAAAGGTGTCAAAATGCCAAGGCTTCGAAAGCAAATAGGAACACCCATTGGTGATCTAGTGCCAGAAGAACAAGATGTGCCAGAACAGGCAGCAGAATTAGGAACGCCAACGAATCCTGGTTTTCCTCATTTGGCTTTAGAAATAGAAGAGCCTCTTTATGAAGAGCCCTCCTATGAAGCACCTCCTGAGGAAGTACCTCCAAACTTCCAAAGAGGACAAGCCAGTGGCAAAGACCACGATAGAGAGGAAGTGTTTAGGGAAATGATGATAGCTTTTCGAGAGATGGCCCAAACTCAAAGAGCCATGACCAAAAGCATGAGAAGTAGGTTGCCCAACTTAGAGGCAGCAGGAAATAGCCCAGGGGATAATGGGCAAAACAATCAGGCCAACTCGAACACTCACCAAAGTTCCTTCGAAGGAAGGCTTGGAGAGGATGTTGGTAGAAGTAGGATGAAATCTAGAACAGGTAAGGAAAAGATGTATCCAGATGAAACACCACAATCTTGGTATGAGCCTGTGAAACCTACAAAGCCTGTCCTAGAAATTCCAAAGCAATCTCATGGTGTTACCATAGGGGTTCAACGGAACACTAGAGAAAGACAGAGTATGAATCCTCTCTTCGAACCCACATTTGGGGGATGGGAGGATGATTCAGAACCAGAATTGGTTCATAAGCCCGAGAGAAGGGGTGAAAACCCACAACACCCTCGGCAAAATGTCCCAACCACTAAGAATCCTCTTGGGACAGCTTATGGAAGCCATAGGTCTGTTCGAGCTAATGAAGCATTTGATAAAATGCAACCTACACCGTATGGGAGGATTCCTAGAGAGAAACAAGGGGATTTAAACACTACAAGAGGAGTTTATGAAGATGGTTTCATAGGACCAGAGCCTCCTGTTGAAAATCAGGAGCAAAACTTCCTCATAGGCAATCCAATACTAAGAGACCAAGTCATGGGTCTCATACAAGAGGTTTGTGGACCTCAAACTCGGGGGGTACAACCTCAAATTTATAGAAAACCATATCCAGAATGGGTAGACACGACTTTCCAAATCCCTAGAGAGTTTAAAATCCTAGATTTTACTTTGTTCTATGGGGATGGGAGACAGTCCTCTATAGAGCACATAGCAAGGTTTTCTGCCCAGTGTAAGAATTTGGCTTAAAATGGCTTCATGAAGTTGAAGCTATTCCCAAATTCTTTGTCCGGGCCAGCTTTTGCATGGTATACTAACTTGCCACAAGAATCAATAACTGATTGGTTTCAGATGGAAGAGGCATTCCATGCACAATTCTTCAATGCTGAGCCTGAAGTCTCTATGGCAGACTTAGCAAGGCTGAAGCAGAAACCAGATGAGAAAGTAGCAGATTTCATATCTAGGTTCAAAAGAGCAAAAACCAAATGCAAACTCCGTCTGCCAGAGGCAGAATTCGTAAGATTAGCACAAGATGGTTTAGAAAGAGAGCTTCGAAAGAGGTTCGATTCTACAGAGTTTAGAGACTTTGCAGATCTAACCTATAAAGTGGCTAGATACGAATCACTGCTAGAAGAGGATATGGACAGACATAATTCTTCCTACCCTACGTATTATAGGGACCCCAATTACGAGATAGATGCTGCAGAAATTATAGAGTATGACCCTTGTGTTTGCGAGCCTTTGATCCAAAAGAATGTATCTCTAGGACAGAAGTTCAAACAAAAGGAGATTACTAAAGTATACTCTTTTGATATATCAAAAGCTGACGAGATTTTTGATTTCTTGTTAAGAAAGAAAATCATCAAGCTGCTTTCGAATGTGAAACTCCCCACAGCAGAAGAAAAGAATGGGAAGACTTATTGCAAGTGGCATGACTCTTGGTCCCATTCAACTAAGTCTTGTAATGTTTTTCGTGACAGGATTCAAGAACAAATCAAGAAGGGAAGAATCAAATTTCCAGAAAAGACTATGGGAATTGACACAGTGCCTTTTCCAAAGGTAGAAGAAGTCAATACCAATGTGCCCTCCTCACTGGCTCGAACTGTCAAGAAATATTGGCAGGATAAGGAGGCACCTGTGAACATGAATACTGTTCAATATGGAAGGGGCAAGCCATACGCTGGCCATCCTCGAGGCATGGGAATGAGGCCAACTCCCTATAGACGAACCAATGATGGTTTGTCTTCACAGAGGTTCTCAAGTAATAATCATTTGCCCATGTTGGAAGCCTCATTTTTGGAGTGCCTGTGTGTAGGTTGCAGGGCCAATTATCTGGTTTTTAAGGACTTGGATAGAAAGGGCGTGAGTTTTTTCCCTAAGGAGATGGGAATGAAGAGATTGGCTCCAGTACAAGCAAGGCTAAGTGACAGTAAGCTTTGGTTGGCACCAAAGAGGGATGTGCCCACTAGCCCTGTCCCAGCCATCCACAAAAGGGAGTTGCCGCCTTCGAAGAAAGCCAACATTGGTCAGACGACTGAGGCACCAGGAGAGGCCAAACAAGAGGAATTCACTTTGGTGAAAGGGGTTCCTGATTGGTTCCTCAAGCAAGTCAAGCCTGATCTGTTCCAAGGATACAAAAGTTCCAACAGGAATGAGAACAGAACTTTCAAGCCACCAGTCTCGAACTCAGGAAACTGGGTGTTAATCAGGGATCCCAAGTCCCAAATACCGCAGATGGTTCCATTGCTTTCAAGAACTCAGAAGAGGAAGCTCCAGAGGAAATACACGCTTTTCCAATCAGGAGAATCCTCAACGGGGGAAGAATTAGGCAGGGGAGCAAGGCCTAATCCACGGTTTGACAGGGTTAAGAGGGACCTCGAGGAGTTTCGAGCCCAGTATCATGAGAGGGAGACTTTGAAGAACGTAGCATCTGCCATGCTCGAAGAAGATCTTGATCCACCTTCTCCCAATTCATTGGCTAGTTACCAGTCCGGGTTACTCGAAGCCATGTTGGTAGAACAAGAAGGGATCGAAGGAAGCTCCTCACCCATGGAGCTATCAACACAGGAGGTTGAGAGCAAGGAAGTGAAGGAAACTGAGACACTTAAACCAGCCAAAGAAAGGGCAACAATCCAATTTGGGGGGCAGCCAGAAGTGCAAGTGATTATGGTGTATCCATGCTCTATGGATTTCTTCAAGAATGGCCAGACAATGAAAGGCCAAGGTGATGCTTGGTCGAACTTGGGCAAGCCAGTCGATTTCGAAGAAACACTGAGTGATGAAGAATTGAACATCATATGTAACAACTGCGACTTGGAAGAAGCGGCTCGGATTGAGATGGACGAGGACCTGGTATGTGAGATTGAGCAGAGTCAAGAGAGTTTGGAGGTAAGCTCAAAAGAAAGTGCTTGTTTTGTCCCGGAGTCTATGTTCGACGTCGAATACCCCTTGGTAATAGATTTAAATTATGTGAAAATTTCATATCCATTTAAATTACCTACTAATGCAATGAGACAACATTTGCGTCCATTATATATTACTGCATATTTCGATGAAGTCCCACTTAACAGAATCCTAGTGGATAATGGAGCTGCAGTGAATATTTTGTCTTTCCAAACCTTGAAAAAGCTAGGAAAAGGAAAAGCAAAATTGATTCCAACTAGCACATCCATTGCAGGATTTACTGGGGAAAGTCAACATGCCAGGGGAATTATCTCCATTAGATTGGCAGTAGGAGGCATAGAGACTGATACTGCTTTCTTTGTAGTTGACACATATGCTAAATATAATGCGTTATTGGGAAGAGATTGGATTCATGTTAATGGGTGTATCCCTTCCTCCATGCATCAGGAATTAATGATTGTTAAGTATGACAAAGGCAAAGAAGTGGGTGTTGAAGGAGTCAAAGCTGATCCACATCCATTTAGTGCCACAGCAAATTTTGCTGAAGCTGAAATGTACAAATCAGATGTAGTTCCATTGAGTGAATTACTGCAAGCAGCCACGTGCCCAACCAACGAAATGGAACTGGGAGAATTGGCAGAGCTGAAGTCGAGGCTGAAACAAGCTGTTGATTATGAATCAGACACCCCAAAAGATGACGCTGCTTGGATGTAAGTCCAAGGAAGAGGCAGAGGAAGAGGCCAACTCTTTGGCTTTGGTGAGGTATGTTGCTTTGGGGATCGAGCAGAAGATTCAGGAAGACAATATATGGGAAGATGTTATGCAGGATGATAAGCCTCATAAGGAGGAAATTTAGATTGCTTCTCCGGAGCAGGTCGAAGCTCAAGACCTTCTGGAAGAAGTAAAATTGGGGGATGAACAAAACCCCAATCCAGTGTTCATTAACAAACAGCTTGAACCAGAGTTGAAGGCTGGGTTAATAGCACTATTGAAAGCAAACAAAGATTGCTTTGCATGGAGTTACAAGGAACTGCCTGGATTGGACAGGGAATTGGTGGAGCATAGATTGCCTATCAAGCCACAATTTAAACCTGTAAAACAGCCAACCAGGAAGATGAGTCCAGAAACTATTGCAGGTGTTAAAAAGGAGATGCAGAGGCTTCTAGATGCAGGTTTTATTAGAACAGCCAGGTATGTCGAATGGCTATCTAATGTGGTTCCAGTCCCTAAAAAGAATGGGACTATCAGGATCTGTGTTGACTTTCGAAACCTAAATACTGCAACTCCTAAAGATGAATATCCAATGCCTAATGTGGATACACTCATGGACAGTTCAGCTGGGCACAAGATATTATCCATTTTGGATGGGCATTCAGGGTATAATCAAATTTGTATTGCAAAGGAAGATGTGCATAAAACAGCATTTGCTTGCCCTGGTAATATTGGCATTTTTGAATGGGTCAAAATGCCATTTGGATTAAAAAATGCTGGAGCCACTTACCAGAGGGCTATGAATGCCATTTTTCATAATTTGGTTGGAAGTTTTCTTGAGTGTTATATAGATGATATCATTGTGAAGTCAAATTCTGATGAAGATCATTTGAAACACTTAGAGAAGGCATTTCAACAAATGAAGCATTATCAGTTGAAATTGAATCCAGAAAAGTGTGCTTTTGGAGTGTCAGCTGGAAAATTTCTAGGGTATTTAGTACACAACAAAGGAATACAAGTTGACCAGAACAAAGCAAAGGCTATTATTAAAGCCAAACCACCTTCTACAAAGAAGGAGTTGCAAAGGTTTCTTGGTCAATTAAATTTCCTTCGAAGGTTTATATCTAACACTGCAGGGAAAACTAAGATCTTCTCTTCTTTGTTGAAATTGAAGGAAGGGGAAGAATTCAAGTGGTCCAGAGAGCATGATGAGGCCTTCGAAGCCATCAAGGGCTATCTAGCCAACCCTCCTGTTTTGGCACCTCCCATCAAAGGAAAGCCAGTCAAGTTGTACTTAGCTGCAACACATGACTCAATAGGAGTACTGTTGGCTCAAGACAATGAAGATGGCAAGGAGAGAGCAGTTTATTATCTTAGTAGGTTTCCTAAACTCCTGTGAATGCAAGTATGCTGCAGTAGAGAAATTATGTTTAGCTTTATTTTATGCTTCCAAGAAACTCAGGCATTATATGTTGCCTAGAGTAACTTATGTTATTTCTCAAACTGATGTAATTAAGCACATGCTTTCGAAGCTGGTGCTTAGTGGGAAGATTGGGAAATGGATAGTGTCTTTGATTGAGTTTTGTCTTGAATATGTACCACAGAAATCAGTAAAAGGCCAGGCATTGGCCAATTTTTTAGCTGATCATCCAAATGAGCTTGAGACACCAAAAGCATTGGAAGCCACGGTGGTCGAGATCAAGCCATGGAAATTATGGTTCGATGGGTCAAAAACTGCTCAAATGGCAGGAGTAGGCATAGTTATGGAATCTCCCCAGGGGTTGAAAACCAAATATGGTTTTCGACTAAACGAGGGGCAATGTTCCAATAATCAGGCAGAATATGAAGCGTTGATCATAGGATTAGAAATTTTACTTAACTTAAAAGTGAGTGTTGCTGAAATCTTTGGAGATTCTCAGTTAGTGATAAATCAGTTAAATGGACAGTTTAAATGCACTAGTCCAGCGTTGATAATTTATTATCAACAGGCTAAGAGATTGATGGATCAGTTCTATATGCTTACTTTAACTTATATTCCTAGATTCTTTAATGAAGAAGCTGATGAAATAGCTCAAAGGGCATCTGGTTTCAGAGTTTTCTCAGAAAATGAAAAGGAGTTTTGTCAATTAATTTTGAGAAAATCTCTGCCTATGTTGCAAAACAGAATAACTGGTTTCGAAGTATTGGAAATTAATGTTCCCACTAGTCAAAATGTTGATTGGAGGCAAGCATTGATTGAATATTTAACCAAACCAGACAGTGTTGCAGACAAGGCAACCAGATTGAAAGCGATAAACTACATAATGTACAACAATGAGTTATTCAAGAGAGGGATGGATGGCCTTCTTTTGAGATGCCTAAACAAGGTGAGTGCCTTTAAGGTAATGGCTGAAGTACAGGAAGGAATTTGTGGAGCACATCAAGCTGGCATAAAAATGAGATGGTTGATAAGGAGGTATGGTTTTTATTGGCCTACCATCCTCAAAGATTGTATAGATTATGCAAAAGGGTGTCAAGCCTGTCAAAAAACAGGTCCACTCAAGCGGTTGCCAGTGACAGATTTGCAATATGTGATAAAACCATGGCCTTTCAGGGGATGGGCCATGGACATGATTGGGATGGTTTATCCTCCTTCATTGGAGAAGCATAAGTTTATCCTAGTGGCTACTGATTATTTCACAAAATGGGTGGAAGCACAAGTTTATCAGGAGGTAAAACAAACCCATGTCATTGATTTCATAAAAGGAATCATATACAGGTTTGGAAGCCCTCAAACTATAACAGTGGATAATGGTTCCATATTCGAAGGGAAGCTGGTGAAGAATTTTGCTAGTAACCATGGAATTTCATTAATATATACCAGCACTTATTATACTCAGTCAAATGGTCAAGCAGAATCAACCAACAAGATCATCAAGAGGGGGATCCAAAGAATGGTGGATCAGAACCCAGAGGTTTGGCATGAGTTGTTACTTGACACTTTGTGGACATATAGAAATACAAAGAGGACTAGCACGGGCACTACTCCATTTGCATTAACTTATGGACATGATGCTGTGTTGCCTATGGAAATTACTGTAAGATCTCAAAGAGTAGCATGTCAAAATAATTTGGATACAGGATCTTATCATCAAGCCATGCACATGGAGTTAGAAGATATTGATGAAGCCAGAATAAAAGCTTTAAATCAAATCATGTTGCAAAAGGCAAGAGTAGCAAGGAGTTATAATAAGAGAGTTTCCCTTCGAAGCTTCGATGAAGGAGATCTTGTGTGGAAGGTTATTCTTCCTATCAGGGATAGGAGAATAAAAAGGGACGGATTAGGAAAATGGGCGCCCACATGGGAGGGGCCTTTTCAAATGCATAAAGTGTTGAGAGGAGGAGCTTATCATTTGAGAAATCTGAATGGTTATGTTCATCGAAGGAAAATTAATGGGAGGCATCTCAAGGATTATATTCCATCTATATGGGAATCCTTTCATAGAAGGTAGCTTTCGAAGGATGGATTCTTGAGGTTTTCGATGGGATTTGGTTATTTTGAGCTAAAAACCAAAGCGAATCCCGATCGAAGCATTGGTTGTATAGCGGTATGATTTCAACTGGTTTTGACATTTAGGAGTTTTTCTTTTGAAGTTCTTATCTGATCATGTTTCAGCCAGCTTATCATATCAGCATTCGAAGCCATGCAAGCATTACCAACCAAATTTTCCATTATATTTATAAAAAAAAAGAAAAACAAAACAAAAGAAAACCCATATGGATTTGAAACAGACCCAAGTGGATCTGAACAAAAATAAACACTCCGGTTCAAAAAGCAAAAATGAAGACCAGAGTTGATCCTCACAATCCCAAAGGAGAGTCTTTAGGAAGACCCTCCCTCCGGGGGATTTTTTGCTTCATGAGCCGAGAGCACGGTTGAGAGATCATCCCAGGTCCTAGCCAAGCAGAGACGTGAAGCTGTCTCCACGCACACCAGTTGGCTTCGAAGCTGTTCAACCTCGCTTCGAAGGGCTTGGAGCTCTGTTTGGATCTCTCTCTTGAGCTCTGTGATCATGTTAGCTAGCTTAGCCATCTCGGTCCCAAGGTCGACAGAAAGAGTGGGTTAATCAGTATCCATGGTTGGATATGGGAAGAGAGAGAATGAGTGAAAGGGTACACTGTCCTGTTAACATATGGGTATATTTATAGGACAAAGGATCCATTTCAGTGATTAAGGGCATTGATGAGTGGAAATACGTAAGGCTCAGAAGACGAAGGGTCTGAGAGCGTTTGGACGGCATGCCTTCTGATAATTAATGGGTTGCAACTCACAAGGAGACGGCTGGGAAGTCTCGGGAAGTAGATGAGTTGGATAAATTAATTTAGACCGCATGCGGTTGGTTTTCGAAGAGCCAGCGTGTTTCAGAGCGTTGTCAACATTGTTTATTATTTATTCGAGGGCTTCTCCTTCGAAGCCCAGTCAGGATAAAATAATACAAAAGTGCTTGTGAGGAAAATTTTTGTTTCTTTGATTCTCTTTATGTTTATTACGTCCACGTTAGTATTTAGCATCAAAAGCAGAATGGAAACAGTAGCGAAAGGCTAAACTACCAGTTCATTGGTTAAAGCCATTATTGAAAACATAAATATGAATAAGCATTTTTTCATTTCATCAACTCAGAAGGTTACAAGAGAGTACATTGAGAAACCTATCTAAGGATCCATTACATTTGCATAAAGGATTACATCGAGAAACCTATCTAAGGCCTAATAATATCTCAAAGCTGGGTCTCTAGAGATCAAGGCTGAGTCTCTAGGGATAATTCAACTGAGATACAAAGATTTGGACCAAGCTTCATTGTGACTTGGTCCAATCTCCCTACCAATTATTGGTAGGGAGCTAGAGCTCATAGCTCCACAGTAGGAAGCTCATAGCTCCATAGGTAGGTAGGTGGGCTTCGAAGACCATTGTTGGTTAGATTCTTTGGTCTTCGAAGCGACCGCTAGATACAGGCACATCGCAAGAAGTGATGTGGCTGTACCTAGGGGCCTTAGGGTTTAGGGATATCTCGCAAGAAATGATGTGGCTATGTTTGGAAGCTTTTCTTCAGAAACAGGGGAGGAGGCTTCATGATGGGTTTCTTTGAAGCCCTAACTGGGAAGCGTGGTTTGGAAGTTGCTGAAAGAAGAAAAAGCGAGGGAAGAAGACGTTTGTGAGTTTTCTTTTTTCCGAGACCTCTATTTATACTGGTAAGCTTGGGAGTATTCATTTATGGCTCTTTAAGATACGGTAGGTGAGGCGTTGGCACAGTGATCTTTCTGAGTAAAGGAAAGTGGAAAACAGTGTTTGAGTTAATTGTGGGTGTACTTGCCCAAAAGAATCGAATAATCAATGAAAGAATAAAGTACAAACTGTGTAAAGTTACAGAAAAGGACTAGTTACATTACAAATGGTAGTTAGTAGTCCTCGAAGAGAACTAAAGTTAGCATCCAAAAGGGACGTATGAACTACTCTTCTCCTCTGTTCCTCTCAAAGGGAAGGAATAAGCCGTGGGAGCATCGACTCATCCCTTAGTGCTTCACCCTTAAGCTCTGGGAAGCCCCTAGAAACTTCAGCTCTCTCTTCCCTGACCTTCTTCATTTCTTCTCGTAACCGCTGCATCTTCTTGTCAAGCTCTGAAAGCTTATCCTTTCGAGCCTGATATAGAGATAGGCGAGAGGCGGTCTCGAGTGCTTTGGCTTCTAACTTGTTGACCTTTTCGAAAGTCGATCCAATGCTCTCGGACAAGAAATGATTGTGAGCAATCAATTCACTGAACTGCTTGAGGTGCTCTTGAATAGTGGAATTGATTGACAAGGGAAGACCTTGGGAAAGAGATAAGGCCTGATAGCACACCTCAAAATGATAGGCTAAACTATGTTCAATCAAAGTAGGGAGTCCTAGCTGATTTAGAGTCCTCAGAAGACTCTTTAATGTCAGAACTTCTTCCTTCGAAAGAACATGTTTAATCCTAAAGGAAGGTAAGAGAAGAGGTGTGGAGGGGCTCAAGAGTTGCTGAAGGCTTTCCAAGGGATTCGAAGAGATAAGAGGAGTGGGAGTAGCTATTTTATTGCAAAATTCTTCCAATTGACTCTTGAAGAAGGATATGTCAAAAACCACTAAGGGCAAGTCAATTGGAGAAGAGGAAGATGTGGGATGGTCTCTAGGAAGAAGTGCCATGCCTGTTGCCTGCATAAGGATTATAAGTTAAAGCTAAGTGGAATGAAAAACAGGAAGGAAAAGGTATGATTGAGTGTCAAGAGTACCTGATCTGAGGAGGAAGCCGAACCGGAGCCTTGATCCTCAGCACTTCTAAGAATATGGCTCTTCGAAGCCAAAGTAGGGTCCATCCTTAGAGGTCCCTGAAACCGATAAGGGAGTGAAGGGGAAGTCTCTCTGGAGGATGGGAAGTGACCCTAGAGTCTTCGAAGGAGTCAAACTGGCCATGACCTGTGCAAAGGTTGGCTCAGTCAGGAATGACAGCAAAGTATGCATGTCAATATCCTTTTCACCAAAATCTTTCTGTGCAGAAAGAGGTTGAACAGGAGGTGCCTGTAAAAAACAAAGGTGAGTTAGAATGAATCCTTTCACAATTCGAAAGGTGAGTATTCAGAAAATACCTCGTGAGGGACATCTGCTGACATTTGGATTGAGGGCTCTATCACTTCTTGCTGAAGGCAGGGAACAAGAGCTAGGTCCAATGCCTCAACAGGAGGTGCAATTTGTGCCTGCAAAGAAATTAACAGTGAACAGTGAATCATGAGCACAAGAGACACATAAAAATGTGAGCAGTATATTGATTTACCTCTTCTGGGGAGGAAGGTTTCTTTGGAGAAACAGGCCTCTTGGGAGGAGTTGTTTTCCTCACATAGGGGAGGGTCTCCTTCACTTGTCTTGTTTTACCTGGTTCGAACTCAAGAATTAGGATTACAGTAAAGTTCTCTTACTCCTAAGGGAATACTGAATCATAAATGAGAAAGGAATTTACCCCTGGAGGCCAATATCTCTGTGTCACTCTCTGTTTCTTCATCACTGGAAGAAACCTGAGGGCCACGCTTCCTGGTGGTCCTTGTCCTCTTCGAAGTTGAAAAGAAGGGGATAAGGAGGTGACTCGGATAAATAATATGGGAGTTTAAAGATTAATTAGAGGGAAGGAAACCAACCTGGAGGTTCAGCTGAGGGCTCGAGATAGTGCTTGGTGGGAATTACTTCTGTGGGCTGAGAAGTAATTTTTCTTTTCTTCGAAGCACTTTCTGAAGAAGAGGTAGCACCTGCAGTATTGAATATAATTAGGTTTGGTTTCAGCAAAAGAGAAGATAGGTTCAGAGACAATTACCTCTTTTTTGTGTCACCCTCATCGATTGTCTTCTTGGTGGAGAAGGGGGAACGACCATTGCGATGGGGGAGGCTTCGATTGGAGTCAATTTCTGTTCAACTTCGCCTCCAGCGATGTCTTCGATTCCTCCAGCCAGGCCAAATTCGTTGTCAGAGGAGAAAGAGGACGAGTTATTTTTTCCTCCTTGCCCAAACTCAGACTTCTCAAACCCAATGTGGGCTAGAAACTGTTTGTAGGGTTTAATCCCTGAGAGGAAGGAGCAGTTGGAGTGCCACCAGTTGTCAAAAGCAGGGGTGGTGCGCACTTCAGGTTCCCCGAACTCCTGAGTGATTGTCCTCCGCAATGCATGTCTAGCTTGGGCAAACCCCGTCAGGAAACGGTCAGCCAGGATGGGTGATCGTTCGGACATACAAATGTTGGCGAAGCCACAGTAAGGGGTGGGTATGCCTTGAACAAAGTCCAGTTGCCTAGCAAATTGTGCAGGGCAGTATACCTCTGCATGTGCTATGGACTTGGTGGTGTTCGATGAGGAGGTAAAGATCTCTCGGCTTGTAAGAATGTTGCTCCATGCTTGGAGAGCTCAAGAGGATCTTCCCTGTCTATCCGCTAGAATGTCGAACAACCATGCTGGCCCAACAAGAGTAGGGTATGGATTGGGCCACTCCCTGTCTGAGGCGAGACCAGCAAAGAAACAGAGGTAGTACACCAAGGTCTGTGTTGTGCTATCCTCTGGGTGAATGTAGTTGTCACCATGAACATTGGGCGCCTCGACGATGCCAGCAAGGGATGTGGGTGCTTTGAAAGGACCCAACTCAGGGAAGTAGGCGTGGAGCCATAGTTGAATAAACCATTGGGGCCCTCCCTGCGAGTGGTTCAAACCCTTCTGGTAGAAGTCGAACCCAGCCTTGTAGACGTGGCCCAGGAAGTAGGAGGCAAAGTCGAACTCTTCTCCTCTAGCAAGTGCCATTGCCAACGGAACGAATTCATTCATCACTCTTTTTCCAGAGTGGCAGAAGATGTGTTTGCAGAGGGTGTAGAGGATGTAGGCAAAGAACTCTGTCTCGGTCACTTCCCCTACCAATTTCTTTTCCCTGTTGTAGAAATGGGAAAAAGCCCCGTTGGTGGCGGTCAAACGAGTAAAGCCCTCTGGAGGATGATACTCCTTGGTAGGGTCAAATTGGGGGCCATACGGAATGAGCCCCAGCATTTGGGTAACATCCAGAACTGTGGGTGCCATCATGCCACAGTTAAAGCGAAAGAAGTTGAAGGATGGGTCCCAAAAGGCCAAGGCGGCCTGAATCAGAGAAGGATTTTGTGGGACCCCCCTTCGAAGGAGGGTAATAATTCTTTTCAAACCCACCTTCTCTAAATCGTCCGACTTCGCAGCCAACATGCGAGTGGTCCATATCTTCCAATCCTTGTCCAATGTGGGCCAACAGGGGAAGGATTTCTTCGCGAAATTTTGCCAGTCGAGGCTTGAACAAGCCCGAATATCGGCATTCCCCAATCGAGGATAGTAAAGGGAGAGCGAAGCGGGGATTTCCCCTATGAGTTGAGGGCCCAGAATATAAGTACCTTCTTCGCTAGGGTTTGGAATGAAGACCCTGGCGTCGAGGTAGGGCTCTCCGGTCGGTCCCGGTGTTTGTCCTGACACGAACCGCCTCAATGCCAGAGAGGGAGTAGGATATTCTGGGACTGCTGGTTTGCTGGAAGAAACCATTGATTCAGTTTGGTTTTAACTTTGTGGGAGAGAAAGAGAAGAGAGGGTTCTGTTCTTGAGAGTTTTGAGAAAAGCTTGAGTTTGAGAAAGTTTGAATGCGTAGAGCATAAGGGGTGGTTTTGAATTAATTCCGCTTTTATACTCCTGCAGGTGGGCCAGGTCTGTAGTGGGCCCGTACCCTGGGGTCCACTGGGATTGGTTTTTTCTCTTTAGAAGAGTTATTATTGTTAGAATTACTATTTTAGCAATAAACCCAAGTCCAGCGTATCGATAAAAAAAAAAGGGGAAATTTCATTGAACAAAACTACTGGATTACAAAATTGAAATTTGCGTATTTACAAAAAAAAAAAAAGCAAAATAAGGGAAATACTAGTTCCTATGAAAAAAAGAGTACAAATTAGGCCTTCGAAGGGCCTGGGTGCTGAGAAGTTGCTTTTTTATTCTCGAAGTAATGGGGAAAGGACCAAGTAACAAGGCTATGGAACTTGTTCCATGCAAATTGGAGGAATTTCAACTCCATTTTCCTCATGTCTTCTTTGGAGTCTGACTCAAATTTCTTCTCTAGCGGAGCACCAGTGCTTTGGCCTTCCTTCGAAGTTTAGCCTCTTTTATTGGACGCTTCACTTGTTGTCTTTTGAAGCGCCTTCGAAGCTTTTTATCTGCATGGCCAGGCACCACTTTGAAGGACTCAGCAGTAAAGTTCTCAATTTGGTCATGCAACTTCTCAATCCTTTCCTTGACAATGGCATAGTCTTGAAGGATTTGATCGAAGCAATACGCAGCAGTATTGGCTTCGAGCCGTGACTTGATCACTGGTAGGAAGTCCAAGAAGCAGTGGATTTGATAAGAAACTGCGGAGGGGATGGAGCATAGCACCAGTGTTTCACAAACCCATTTAAAATTGGTGAGTGGGACTTGTTCTTCCAGGATATGGATATCCAGGAAGGAGAAAGCTGCAAGGAGCTGCAAGGCTTTGCTCTTATCAGCAGGGCAGATGGAATAACCGTATTGCCATTGAAAATGAGGGTATTGATGGCAAGGTTATTCACCTCATTGAACCAGTCGGGCTCTTCAGGAAGGGGAACCAACTTATTGGTCTCTTCGAAGTCAGCTGGGAAGTGTGGGGTTTGCACCTCTGTGAGACAGAGGGATTTTTGGGCTTGGGCCATGCGTTTAAAGTCGCAATAAGGGACAGGCCCAAGGTAGTTTTCCTCCTGCTTGAGGAAAGGAAAAAACTTGAGAGAGGAATAAATAGATTCGAGCATGCCCATGTGAACGGTGTCATTACCGCTCAAGGGCAGGAATTGGCTTGCAAAAAGGGTTCGAAAGTGATGGAATCTATTAGGTGTGGGGTCAGGTTGGTCGAACTTGACCAGGATGGTGCCAAAATTGGTATTAGCAGAATTTTCTTCCCATGAGCCCCAGTTGGACCCATCACATGAATTCGAACGAGTCAAAGAGGAATCCCAACCCGTGGAAGATGGGTTGGGGGTATGGAATGTTCGATCAGAAATAATCTTGCCTGCCAACATTTGAGGAGAATTTGGAGGAGACATTTGGGGAGAGTGAGATTGATGATCGAGGTTATCTAGGATGAGATTGATTTCTGGAAGAGAGTCCATAAACATAAGACTTCTTGACGGAGAAGGCTCAAATTCGAAGAGGTTTAGGAGGGGTAATGTGATTCGTTAAACCCTATCATTAATTGTCATTTATAGGAAAATTATTGTAGCTATCTTTGGGAAGCTCAATGGACGTGCATGGGAATGAAATCCTGTCATGCTTCGTGCATCCGAAATTGAAGGGACATGGGCAGAGAACGTGTGCCATTAACATTTATTTAGCATAAATAAAATGTTAATGCGGGGGGTGTGTTTACATCCTAAAAAGTGTTACCCAATGGAAAAATTCCACGTGGCCCCGAACGGTGCGGTGGCTATATGAAACTTGTCCCAGTCGAGTATCAATTACAGAAGATTGCGGAAATTAAGGGAGACACTGTTTTTATGACAAACGGTGTCGTTTTAGAGTGAACCGATGTCGTTTGAGTAATAATTAAACGGTGGTTTGGGAAGTTATTAGATCTAACCGTCGATTTGGACTTTACGATCATCGAACGGTGTCCTCACTGCCCTGTTTTATAACTGAAATTAGATGCAATTGCAGGGAATCATTTCGGAAGGCAGACGTGTTGCATTAATTCACGTTGCTTGAAAATAGGAATCACGATCCAGGAAGTGGCCATGAACACCATGATCGAAGCGAACAGGGGAAGAAGGAATTCTGAAAATATCAATGTAACCGTTCAAAGGCCCCCTCAACCGTTTTATGCGGCCAACGTGGGCATAAATCGAAGACGTGGAGATCGAAGGCAGACCCGGTGTCTATAAATAAAGAAGTGAAGCGAAGAGAGAAGCCCCCACAAAAAATTCATATCATCTGACAACTCATACAAAATGATTGCTCAGAGATCTATCTTAGATTAGTTTTTAGTTTAACGTAGGATCTTTTTGTAAGTTGAAGGCTTATTTGCATGTAAGATTGCTTTCGATTAAATTCAAGTTCTCTTATTTTCTTGTAAGTTTTTTCTTACCAAAGAATAGTCGTTTGTAAGTCCACTTTTGATTAAATTCAGTGTGCTTATTTTTCTGCATTATTCTT
>BPLS01030616.1:245211-277660 GCA_019656275.1 Rhododendron kiyosumense | reverse complement strand
TGTCTTTAAAGCCTCTAACTTGTTATATTTGACACACAAATGCCGAATTGGCTCCCGGCCCTCTGCCTAGTTTCCTCACGAGGCCACTCAATAAAATATCTTAAGATTACTGAAAGGTTTGGATTATTTTTGTGAGGTTCCGAAGTGGGCCTCACAAAGCCGACTGTGCACGCATTATAAGAAGGTTTCTTTATCTGTTTGGAATAAATTAGCTAGGGATGGACCAAGGAGCAATTATGTAAGAGCAATCACTACCCCATTTTTCAAGCATTCCCCATTATTAATTAGAGTAGCGTTTGTTGAAAATATTCTTACTTCATTGATTTCTCCCTTGAAGCCTAATATATTAGTCACTCTAAAGTAATCTTTCGTCTATATTTAGAAGTACTTATAATTTAACAACAGTAGAAGAGAACTAAAACACATTGACAATTTATAATACATGCAACAAACCGAATACTTATTAACAACCAAACAGCAAAGACATGGCACTCACAACCATACAGACAAATACACAAAGAAGAATGATCTAGTTTCTTTCATGCTACTACACACCATAGGCTAGTGCACACATATGAATTTCACAAATACTGCACACAGTCACACAATACAGGGTCTCACACAAGCGTATGTTACGGTACTCCTTATTTAAGATTGGCAACCACGCCAAATCTGCCAGTCTGCAGCAATCATCCAGGCCCACAAGCACAAAACCTTGGCTTCGAATAGAATCCCAAAGTACAACAAAGACTAGCTAGCAGAAGCTTCCCACGCATTTATGGCTGTCGGCTAGGTTATCCTCGCTAGTCCTTTTTTTTGGTTGTTTGCAACAACTATAACATATTTTTACGAGTCTTACCAACTTCTTCACCAGCCATACCAAGAAGTGGCATGAGTGAAGCACAATAACAAATGCGCATAGACCCATCCAACCAAGCAGCAGTCCATAAAGGACATCCGATGGACGTTCATTTGGGGACACCAAACAAAGTGCTATCACATAAGCTACACCCATGCACGAAATTGTGATATACACAGTGAAAACCAGCAACCATGTTAAAAACTTGTTTTCCATTGGGAATCCAGTCATGGCCAGCATAATAGTGCTCAACGATGCTCCTAACACTATGGTGTTAAGAAACAAGTAAACTTCATAATCGCCATATCCCATACTGTCCAAAATGGCTTGTCCCGCTGTATGCCCCTTATCCAGAGTAAGATCGGAAAGATTCGGGGGAGGAAAAGGGGCAATTTGGTTTTCTTGCCATAAACCACCAGGCGGACTCAAAATAGATTGATAAGCCATGGTTCCCGTCAGGGCGGCTGCTGTTATTAAATGGCCGCGTACCTGTTGGCATGGAACACATATTAATATTAATTACATATATATTCGGTCTTGATAATTTGAAAAAGTGGGTTTTGAGTTTCGACCCATGCATGTACCGATTGATTCGGGTTCAATTCCATGGTCCATCAATGGAGGATCCAATTAAAACCAGAGGCTAAACCCTGTATAGAATTGGACCTTACAAAGAAACTGATAGTACATGCAGGTTGGGAGTTCAATATAAGACCCAAAGTTTCATAAGGCCCCCTAGTTGTGTAATTGTTACTATCAAGACTGTGTCTCAAGCACAACATTGCTCCTCATGTATGTGTGTGTGTGTGTATATATATATATATATCTTCAACTAAGAACCTTAAAATGAGGATCTTATATGCGGACCTCCTATTTCTTGCCTTTTCTGATCAGATTTCGATGATCCGAGCCGCTCAATGTGTTCAGAATGTGATTTTAAGGGTACTCGCGAGAAATCGGCAATAAAAAATGACTGGAAAGGGTTTGATTTGAGCAGTTTTTATTTGAACCGTTCGAAAAAAAACAAACAAAAACTTCTCGAATGAAGCCCTTCCCGGTCTTTTTTTTTGCTGATTTATCGCGACTACCCGTAAAATCACGTTTTGAACATATTGAGCGGCTTAGATCATTGAAATTCGATCAAAAAAAGAAATCCGCATTTTATTAAAATAAGGTAGTTCTTATAGGAAGGGGACTCATATATATACACACACACCCACCCCCGTTTGGGCTTGAAAAAGGATTGAAATTGTTCTATTTGTTTGTCTCATTGAATTTCGGAACTCACATGATTTAAACATGTTTATCCTAAAGTTTATTATCAGAAATCATGCTAGTCGTTAATTTTTGTGACATAGTATTTTGGTCATGCTTATACTGATGTCCAAATTTTGTTGTTATCGGTGTCCGAATTTTGTTGTACACGACAAACTCAAACAGCCAAAAAAGATAAACGATTCGAATCACTTTTTATCTTTGCTAACACTAAACTTTGCTTGAATCAGTAGTTGATAGTTTGATGAAAAGAGTGTACGTGTAGCTGTCATTTATAGCAATGCATGTGCATGAGTGTATCTGTATAAAACTGTGGAAACTCATCAGAGAGAGAGAGAGAGAGAGAGAGAGAGTGTGTATGAACCATCCGAAAGTACCTCTTTGAGCCAGCCACTGTCGACCTTAAACCTAGTCCAAAACCAAGAAATGCATTTCATAAATATTACTCCAGTTTTACCACAGCAATGTTGAGTACGAGGAGGATTATTCGGTTTCAGACCATGACAATTGGATCTTTGAACACCAGCTTGCAACAGAAACTCTCGAATTTCCATGGTTTTTAGGTCTCTGTTAGGACAGTGCTCCACAACATCTAAAGCTGTTGAACCGTTTTGGTTCTTGTCATTTGCATGATCTTTGACGCTCTTTATTCCCAACAAATACTCTATGGTCTGCACATCCAAAGTGCTGTTAATGTTCGATATTAATGCCACAAAATTAAGAGCAAGAATTAAAAGCAATTAACGGTTGATAAAAAATTTGACTAAATTTTCCTTCCCAATTTCTTTTTGACGAATTGGTAGGATTAGACGCGGGTAGAAGTCGAACACTAGACCAAAAGATTCTTGAGACTTCTAGTTTTCATTTGATTACCATTGTGCATGCCAAGTCTAAGAAATCAGTTTATCTCTTTCTTTTTCTGGTTAGAAATGTTAAAAAGGGATAAAGGGATGAAAAACTGTTGTACGCAACTTGTAGCGGTGCAATAAGAGTCAATTTAATTGATGATAAAACGCCTACGTTTTTGTCTAGAAGCAGCCAACTTAATTAAGTTTTGACATAGTTGATGGTCTCATCGTCCCAGCGAGATTTATAAATTTTACATTATCAAAGAATATCTGAAAATGACACACAATTAAAACAGACAAACTACATAGTCTGGTCCTTTTTACTTATGTTAGTGAGTGTAATTACACATATACATAAATACTTACATCCACTTGTTTGAGGGCTGCAGCAAGATGCAAGATGGTGTTGCCATCATCATCTCTAGAGTTTAGGAGAGATTCCATGTCACAGCTCTGCTTTCTATGCAGATGTTTCACCAATGTCTTTAAAGCTTCTAGTTTGTTGTACTTGATTGACAAGTGCAACACAGTCTCTCCTCTGCCCAATTTGTCATGAACTAAACATGGTTTGGCCCCAAGCAGTTCCAATATAACTTCTATTCGCCCTTTCATGACCGCCAAGTGGAGAGGGGTTCGACCTGTTAAAATACTTGTTTGTCAGAAAACTCTTACTAAAAAACTTTTATACATTTTTCAAATTTTTTTACGAACAATATAATCCCATTTATGCATACTATGAAGACAGAACAACCATATTCACTTAGCAATATCCAATACAAGACCAAAAGCGAAAGTAAAAGGAAAAGACCCAACAAATAACAAGACCAAATAAAAGCTCTGTCACGACACCACAAAAACCACGTACAATTTGTCGCCATAACAAAGCTCACCCATTTTTCAATGTTGGATTGCATAAGTTCTTTTTTTTTTTTTTGGCAAACCTCGTTCACTAGTGATTAACTTATGTAGAATAATTTTTTGGTTGTTCTTATTCAAATTTTTTTTTGGATTTGTTAGTTTTACGCCAATTTTTTATGTGATATGAGTGAGTAACGATGAGAGGAATCGAAAAAGTAAAAAAATATTACTTTTAAACTAGTATTTTGGGAAATATTCAAGAAAAAGTTCAAAAACTGACTTTTTAAGCTTTTCTTTGGATATTTCTCAACATATTTGTGTAAAAGTTAAATTCTTTTACTTTTCCGATTCCTCTCGTCCTTACTCACCCATATCATATCAAAGTTTGGCGTAAAACTAACAAACACAAAAAAAAAAAAAATTTGAATAAAGACAATCAGAAAATTATTTTGCATAAGTTAATCACTAGCGTAAACAGCATGTTAACATCACTATTAGGGTGCATCTGTTTGAATCCTAGACCTACACGATTATCTAAGCTTTAAAACCTCTTAGGTGCTAGGCTTTGTCCCTTTGGTGTTCCTTTGGTTGGCATCTGACCCTGACCCGAAAAACGCAACACATCCTCGAGCTCGAACCTGCCTCGAACCCTAACAGGTTAATGTATGGGTGACCCGTTCCCGCCCAAATCGAGGATCTGGTTTATGCAACTCACCCCGCTCCATAGAAATTGAGAAACAAATTGTGTAAAATTTTATATTGATGGTGAATAAAGAAGGGAAAAGTATAATTTCTTACTAAAATAGTTAAAAGATATGGATAAACATGCAACTCTTTCAGTATAATAGTGAAATATAAGAGTAAAAACATTGAATTTTTTATGTTAAATCATTTTGGGGTAGATAACAAGGCCTTATAATTTCACCCGGAACTCTACCCGACCCCAATCGAGTTTTTCTTAGTTCCGCCAAACTCATCTTGGTATCCGAAAAATTGACGAATCAAGGCGGGCTAGGGGCAGGTTCGGGGTGGGGACATGACTTTGCCATCTCTATTGGTGATAGATGCTTAAATATGCTTATATATGCTCCATAACTTAGACTTGTTATGTCTATTTAGCGCGCTACTTGGATTTTGATACCTATTAATTGTATTTTAGGACTCTCGGAGACGATGGATAATATTTGCAGCTAAAGTGCAAAGTTCAATTTTATTTGGTGCGAAAGCATAGCCGGTGAACAAATTAATTCCAAACAGTTGTTCCGAGCTCTGATCTGGAATTAAGAATAAATGATTTGGTTCGAGCATGTCTAAGGCTTTGCAACACATGCCCAGTGCCATCCACGTAATTGACAACGGCCATGGCAATTCATCGGCTGATGATTTGATATAGGTATAAAATAAATTTAATTTGGGCTTGTGGGGGCCAGTAGGGTTTTAATTGGGGAACAGAAGCTTATAAAAGGGGGCATCACAACTTTAGGTTTTCATCTTCTCTTTTTGAAGCCACGGACGAACAGAGAAAGACGGGGCTGCCGAGAGTCGACAAAAACCGGGGCTGCGAGATTTTTGTTTCGATAGTTTTTCTTCCAGAGTTTTGTTCCTTCTAAATTATTTGAATCTTTGTTCAATTACTCATCCTTCAATAACTCGTTTCAATTTTTATTCTTAATTAAAATTATTCGTTTGTGCTTGCTTAGTTTAAATCTTTCGTTTATTTTTTCATCCCAAGAAATAGAAGCATATTTTAAATTAGGGTTTCTTTTATTATATGTGCAATGATTAGTGAGTAGTTGTATAGGTAGGGTCGTAGGATAATTAGCACACCGTGGCTAGTTCGGGTATTGCTCCTATTTTCAAACAATGAAAAAGGCAATTTTAGATTTGGAAAAATACTTTCTACAAACGAACCCGGGTATTGTCGGAATCTATGTGAACGAGGGAATGGGGGTCCAAAACTTATTCTCCAATGCGCATGGATAAATGTACGGCAACCATATGGTCTCGCATTTTGCGGGGTATCTTTTTCAATCCAAAGTTGAACGTTTTTAAGAACACTGAATGAAGCAGGTTAATTCGGTCTGGTTACGAGTGCTATGAACCTTATGACCGTACCTCCTTTTAATTATTTGTAAAGAATAGTTGTTTCCCTAAATTTTAGTTAATCTCAATCAAATGACAAGGGGTGCTACCTATGAGTCTACTTTAATCAGTAACAACCCGAGTTTTTAGTCAGCATACATCATCGTCTCTATGGATTTGACTCGGGACTTACTGGATATTGTGTTACGTCGATCTCTGCCCTATGCTTAGAACAACCCATTATTTTAGGACTAGGAAATCGTCAAGCAATTGGCCAAGTAGAGCCGCCAGTGAGTGGACACGAAGTCACAAACACTTTGAGGAAAGTTTCTATTAAGTATCAGGTTAGATTTTTGGAGTTGTTACTGTCTCCTAGAATCTTTACGCGGAAAGCAACGACTTCGTTTTGTTAGACATAAAAGAAATAAAAATAAACTGCTATTAGCAAAGAGAGAGAGAGAGAGAGAAATAACATGAGTACCATCTTGATCACGAGTGATACAGACATCGGTGTTCACCCGTAACAACTCCCGTACAATCTCAAAGTGCCCCACGGTGGAAGCCAAGTGGAGGGGTGTACACCGTCGCGAGTCCACCTCGGTGGCAAGTTTGGGATTCCGACGTAGAAGGGCTTTCGTGAATTCCAAATGACCACACGATACTGCTACGTGCAAGGGAGTGTCATTGAAGAAGCACTCGGCTGAGCTAACTCGGTTGAGAATGAGTGGATCTGTTTCAAGCAGTGCGTTAAGTGTTTCAACACTCCCACTCAAACAGGCCTCATAGAGCCTTTTCGCCACCACTTCTGTCTCGTTCATATCGATCGAAATAGTAATATTTAACTATTTTTCTTTAATAATAAGCAAAGACTAGAAATGTCTGACTGACCGCTCGAAACAAGTAATAAGAAAGGAAAAAACTGCTCTGAAATCAAAGCGGCATACTAGACCCTCTTATATAGGCAAAGCCAACGGAGCAATGCTAGGTATCCAAATAATTTATCCAAAAAGTACAAGAAAAGAGAAATCAAGAATCCAGATTCACTCCGAATATGTACTCTGGATTTTTTCATTTCGGGGTACTTTTTGATTGAGTTTTTTTAGATACCTAGCATTAATGAAGTCAACCACAACAAAACATTGATAAATAAAAAATAAAACATTGATAAAAGGTTAAGCAATTTTGGACGCTTCGCAAACGCTCTTATCGTTGTCGGACAAAGCTGATTTTTTGTAGAAACCTTAAGCAAAATATATTAAACAAAATGAACGGCTCCGATTTGTTTTATTGGACCCGAGACGGACCCAAACGCGCGCTATCTGTGCTGAAGCTACTGTACCAGCAACATTTCTGATTCTAGTTGTCTCCCACCACTGGGGGAGGTAGGGCAAATTTCAGTCCAAAAAATGAGTGAACTCAATTATGCACACCTCTGAGAACTTTTTTCTTGACCAGAGATTCAGTAGGTTCCTCTCCTCTAATCTTCCATCCAGAGGCGGATCTAAGAAGGAGGAGGTGGAACGTGCCACCTCCGTTTCCAAAATACCAACGAAAAAAAAATTACACACGTACAAAAAGGTTAAATATAAATACTTGAAAAATTCTACATAAGTGCATGCATGCTCTGGTATAGCAATAAAGCCCCTCCTTGAAGGGTACCAGTGTGATTTCCGCCGTGGTTTAAATCCTTGGCACACTATATGTTTTGGGCGCGACTATTCGTAACTCTTTATTTTCTCCCATAATTCACTACATTTCGGTAAATGATTGTTGAAAATCATACATAACATTTCAGTAAAGAGCTATTGAAAACAAGATTATATTTCTATAACTACCTGTCAAAAATATGTTCAACTTTCGATAAACAACTACCAAGCATACATTTTCAATAAATAGCTGTTGGAAAAAATATTATATTTCGGTAATTGGATGCTGAAAATGTATTTCAATTTCGGTAACTAATTGTCGAGTATAATTGAAAATTTTTGACGGGCTATGGGAGAAAATAAAGGACTGCGAATAACAGCGCCCTATGTTTTTCTGTTTTTCAAACTCTCTCTCTCTCTTGCATAAGTTTTCACAAGATTGCAATTTTTTTCACTAATTGAAAAGGAACGTGACCCATTTGGACAATAAATTTTTCATGACCCATTCAGATATATTATTATTTTTATAGACTAATGTGGTTCTTTTAGGTACTTACGGTAAACTAAAACTTTGTACAGATACTGTAAAAAATGCAATTTAGAGAATGGTAGGTTCGGATAAAGAAAAATCAATATCTTAATATCTTGCTACCTTAAAAGAGTTGAACCAAACCTTTTATTTTTATTACCTCATTTTTGGCATAATATGAAATTAGATTTCCATTTAATGGTATTACTCCCGCGTCCGAATCCTTGTTCCGCCGCCACTGGTTCCACCAAATTAAAAAGAACTGTTTCCACCAAATTAAAAAGAAGCTCGATCATCTTGAGTCGCACAAAGATGATATGAAATAGAAATACAAGTCTTGTTTGTTGAGGACAATGTTTCTTAATGAATACATGGAGTAGTACTACAACAAATCGATATTTTTGTAAGAAAGAAATGGTTAAAAAAAAAAAGGAACTTTTTCCAAATTGAGGCGTTTTTACCTTTTGTTCAACTCGATTCATATTTTCATACTTTTTAGTCCTTCGATCTCATCGAGTTGAATTACCAAATCAAACCAAACCGAGCCTTATATCCTAATTATTTGGGGGTCGGTTATATGAATCATTTTTCTCCATTGAGCTCTGTCAAAAGCCACTTGTTCACACAAACCTACTATACTCATATTTTTACACACTGTAGCATCTAATGTCAACTTAGGTTTATTCCTCCCCGTAGCATTAATACCCAAAGCTATTCTATCCGCTCTCTTAACTATTGCATCTTCTGGTCTACGATAGACATGCTCAAACCACCTTAGCATATTTTTCCTCAACTACTTCTCTTTTATAGGTGATACACCTACCATCTCCGAACCGTTTCATTTCTAATCCTATCTTGTTTAGTCTTACCATACATCCACCTTAACATTCTAATTTTCGCTACGCTCATCTTGTTTACCTGTTGTTTCTTAACGGACCAATATTCTGTTTTGTAAAACATCGCTGGTCTAATGGTAGTTCCAGAAAATTTTTCCTTTAATTTTGTGGGTATCCTCTTATCAAACAGTACCCCAGTAACGCTTCTCTAGTTGAGCCACTCCACTTATATCATATGGGTCACATCATCGGCAATTTCTCTATCTCTACTAATAATTGAGCCTAAATACCTAAAATGATCACTCTTATGTATCTTTTGATCTTGGATCATCTTTCTTTCTTCATACACATTGTTGGTACCACTAAATTTGCATGCCGTATACTCAGTTTTATTCCTACTTATTCAAAAAATCTTTTGACTCTAATGCTTCCCTCCAAATTTTTAGTTTCGTATTAACACTTCTAGCGGTTTCACCTACGAGGACAATGTTATCTGCAAATATCATACATTATGGGATATCCTCCTTAAATTGTCTAGTCAATTCATCTATAACTAAGGTAAAGAGGAACGAGTTCAAAGCTGACCTTTGATACAATCCTACAAAGATTGAAAATTCACTCGTTTCATATACTGGTGATCGAATAGTAGTGACGGCACATTCATACATGTTTCTAATCACCTCGATATACATTTTGGCCACTCCCTTTCTCTCCAAAACCCGCCATATGATATCCCTAGGCACCCTATTATAAACATTTTTTAAGTCTAGCTATGAAAACCATATGGAGATCATTCTTCTTTACTCTATATTTTTCTATCATTCTCCTTAATAGGTAGATAACTTCTATGGTTGATCTTCCAGATATGAACCCACACTATTTTTTTGACATCGTAGCCACCATCCTCTCTCATCAAGTTGAATTCTTAATCCTAAATATTTTGACACAAAATGAAGAAAGAAAATTCATGGCACCGAGTACGTATACACCCTTTCTAATCAAACTGTTTCTTTCTTTTATAGTGCTTAAAGAAGCTACTTTAGGTTACACTCAAAGTTACTCTATAATCTAAATTGATCTTATTCTTTGAAATAGTAAGATCGATTTGCTGAGAATGTTGAGTAGATCATTCATGCAAAATAAAACTGGTGCAATATTCCATCTAAAAGACCATTTCAAAAGGATTTCAAAGATTGTTTTTGCTTTTTTTTTTTTTCTTCCCTGTTAAAGATGGATAAGACTTATTAGTGAAAAGAAAGAAAGAAAAACGATGACCGAGACTTTGTGATTGTAGAATACATTCCCATTGATTAATCAATTGATTTCTTCTCCTATTAAATGTACTATGAATTACACGAAATTTTGTGTTATTAAAAGTTTAGTTTTAGATAATCAATTTATTAATCAATGTGAATGCATGTATTCTTCTTCTTCTTTTTTTGAGTAAATCAGCTTGAAATAAAAAAACGCTAACCGAATATGGGAGGAGACTTGAACCTTGTTCCTACATGACCAGATCAATTTAATCAGGCACTCGCCAATTTCATTGGTTGCATATGCTTTTCCTCCTTCTACATTAGCACAACGTATTTGTCGGAAAGTCTCGGTCATGATGTATTAATTTTTTCCTTTCTTCCATCTGTAAGTCTTGGTCAATATTTTTTTGTTTTACATGGAAGTCTTTGTCATTACTTTTAATCTTTATTTGATAGCCTCGTCACTTTTAATCTTATTCACTTATTTTTCTGTATGTTTTGCCCGTCAAGTTCACTTTAATGCATGAAAATTTCCGATACAATTTTAGGTGGGTCTGTCTTGAACTAATAATTGTATTTTTATTTGTCCTTTTTCCAGTTTTTTCTTACATTCATGTCAATGGTTTTTAGAAATCAGTTAGTATTTATCTTGTGAGAGGTATCGGAAAACTAAAAATATATTAAGACTAAAAACTAAGAATAATTGACTAAAAATGGATAAAAAAATTGAGTCTTATTAACAGTTTGTTCAACTCGATTTAAATTTTTACTCTCTTTTCAATTCTAGCTACTTGCCGAGCCCAATTTTTTGTCCTAACTATATATTTTGACAACAAACTAAAAAAATCCACTAAACACCAAATATACAAACATTTGTAAGAATAATACTCAAAGTTACTCTATAAATCTAATTACCATACATAGTATTCATATTCTTGGAAATAGTAATACTTTTAACAAGATTAAACAAAAAGTCATTCTATATGATGGGAATGTTTGGTATTTTTCCCAAAAATTTTATTTGGTCGGCAAAAAATTTGAAGCAAAACAAAAAAAAAAAATTGTCATAAGAGAAATATTGCAAAAAAAAAAAACTAATCAATTGTAAATTTAGTTTAAACTCTTGTAGCTCAACATTGAAAATTGAGAAAAAAAGAAGAAAAAGTTTAGTGATTGGGGCATAAATGGGTTCAACAAGTCTACAACATACTTGTTTGTGTGGGTGTGTAAATAAGTGTATGTTTGGGTGTAGCTAAAGCATTTTTGTGTACATGTATCTTTTGGGGTCTCGTTCATTATACAGCTCTCGAAATTTGTCATTAGCAATTTAGCATTGATAGAAAAAGAAAAATGACTTTGATACTCCATTTTTTTATAATTACACTCTAAAATCTGTCTTTTACTTATTCTATGAAAGTTGTGCTGTTTATTATACACACTAAAAAACAAGTATTAGAGTACGTTTTTTAAAAAGTGGAACGCAAAAATCATTTCTCACGTAATAGCAAAAATGATTCTTTTGGGGGGAGCCACACAAACTGTGCATGGTTGATTTGCACGTGTTTTGATGACGAAGAGATTTCATACGTCATTCAACTTCAGCATGACATGAGAGTGCAGTGCCCATCTATTTATTTCTATACCACTTCTTCCACTCTTCTACGTAAAAGGTGAAAGTTCGATTTTTGCCATGAACGTGAGTGCTTAATGTGGTAGTTGATGTTATTTAGGCTTGCTCCACTTACTTGCCGTTTATTGGTACTCTTTCTCCATTCCCTTAGAAGTATGCTAGACATCTATCAAGCGGTAAAAAAAATTAACAAAGTCAATTTTGTTTCTATAGCTAATGCTAAATGGTGCCAGTCAGGCATTATGGTGGGTTTGAATTGAAAACTAAAGTGTAGTAATTTATTTTTTGTTTTTATTTAATTTTTTTTTACATTTCTTTGTTTTGTTTCAAACTTTTGTGACTTATTGATTTGTCAAGACGAGAGGAATTGAAAAAGTAAATTTTTTTTTATAAACACTCATAATTTTTTGAATAAAGATAAAAATAAGTAAAAAAGATAGTTTTTTATTTTTTACTTATTCTTGTTTTTTGAAAAAAAATTATAATTTTCGATAATAATTTTTTTAAAAGGTCGAGCATTTCCGTAAAAGGAGATTCCAGCTGTCTACCACACTAAAGGGGAGATAGGGCCAATATTAGTCCAAAATATATATATGAAGTTACAAAAGCAACAAATGAGTGAACTCAATCATGCACACCTCTGAGAACCTTTTCTTACTTGACCAGTAGGTTCCTTTCCTCTAATCTTCCACTCTGGGGCGGAGCTAAGAAGGGGAGGTGGCATGTGCCACTTTCGTTTCCAAAATACAAGGAAAAAAATATTACACATATAAAGGCTAAATATAAACATTTGAAAGAATTCTACACAAGTGCTTGCTCTGGTATAGCGGTAAAGCGCACCCCTCCTTGTAGGGTAGCAGTGTGATTTCCGCTGTGGTTAATTTGATTCCCTTGGCACACTATATGTTTTTCCGTTTTTCAAACTCTCTCTCTCTCTCTAATTTTTTTTTTTTTTTTGCATAAGTTTCCATAAGATTTGTAATTTTTCCCTAATTGGAAAGGAACGTGACCCATTTGGATAATAAATTTTTTCATGACCCATTCTGATACATAATTTTTTTTATAGACTATTGTGGTTCTTTTAGGTATTGATGGGTATGTAATAAAAACTAAAACTTTGTACAAATACTGTAAAAAATGCAATTTAGAGAATGGTAGGTTCGGTAAAGAAAATCAATATCTTAATATCTTGCATTTACATACCTTAAAAGAGCTGAACCAAACCTTTATTTCTTTGAAAAAAACCCACGAAAACCTAATTATATGACTTTATTTAATCTTTTCTCCATATTTTTTCTGCACAATGTGAAATTAGATTTCCATTTAATGGTGTCACTCTCGCGTCTGAATCCCGGCTCCACCGCCACTGCTTCCACCAATTAAAAAGAACCGCTTCCACCAAATTAAAAAGAATTAAGCTCGATCACCTTGAATTGCACAAAGATGATATGAAACAGAAATACAGGTCTTGTTTGTCGGGACTACGTATCTTAACGAATTCGTGGAGTAGTACTGCTACAAATCAATATTTTGTATGAAAGAAATCGTAAAAAAATAATAAAAATAATGAGAAACTTCTTCCAAATTGAGGCGTATTTACATTTTGTTCAACTCAATTCATATTTTCATACTTTTTCGGTTCCTCAATCTCATTGAGTTGAATTCTTAATCCTAAATATTTTGACAAGTTGAAGGAAAAAAAAAGTCATGGCACCGAGTACATATACACCCTTTCTAATCAAACTGTTTCTTAGTGCTAAAAGAAACTACTTTAGGTTACACTCAAAGTTATTTTATAATTAGATTACCATAGTATTCATATTCTTTGATATAGTTAGATCGATTTTTAAGAAGATTGTACATAAAGGCATTCTTTATGACAAGAATGTCTGGAAACTTTTCCCAAATTTTTTTAGTTGGTCCGTAGAAAAATTGAAGCAAAACAAATGTATCTAATGGGTTTGGAGTTCCCGTAATGCCTCTAATTTTGGGCCCTCTATAATACGTTTCTGTCATAAATTGTCAAGGAGATTGAGAAGGTCGAAAAGAAAGATTCCAAAAAGAAGCTTCTTCCAGAGATTAGGGTTAAAGCCCAAAAATTGAATCATAGAAAAAAGAACATCCACTCTTCTTTTTTATCATCTAATGACATCTAGAACAGAAACTCTATTATTTTTAAGAATGCTCGTAAGGCGATGGATATAGGTGCTAGAATGATGAGTAGATCATTCATGCAAAATAAAACTGACGCAATATTCCATCTAAAAGACCATTACAAAAGGATTTCAAAGATTTTTTTGCCTTTTTGCTGTTAAAGATGTATACAAGACTTATAAGTGAAAAGAAAGAAAGAAAAACGATGACCAAGACTTGTGACTGTAGTAATCAATTGATCAATTGGGCACTCACTAGTTTCATTGGTTGCGTTTGCTTTTCCTTCTTCTGGATTAGCACAATGTATTTGTCTTGTCACAAAGTCTCAGTCATGATGTATTAATTTTTTCCTTTGTTAATTTCACGTGTAAAGTCTTGGTCAAATTTTTATTTATTTTTACATGGAAGTCTTTGTCATTACTTTTAATCTTTATTTGATAGCCTCATTACTTTTAATCTCATTCACTTATTTTTCTGTAGGTTTTGCCAGTCAGTTTCACTTTAATGTATATGAAAATTCTTGATATGATTTCAGGTGGGTTTACCTTGAACAAATAATTGTATTTGTATTTTTCCTTTTTCCAGTTTTTTCTTATGTTCACATCGAATTTTTTAGAAGTCAGGTAGTATTTATCTTGAGAGAGGTATCGGAAAACTAAAAATATATTGAGACAAAAAACTGAGAATAATTGAGTAAAAATATACGGATTAAAAAAAATTGAGTCTTGTTTGCAGTTTTGTTCAACTCGATTTAAATTTTTATGCTCTTTTCAATTCTAGCTACTTGTCGAGCCCAATTTTTAATCCTAACTATATATATTTTGACAACAAACTAAAAAACAAATCCACTAAACACCAAATATACAAACATCTTCCGTGGGAATAATAAGTTAATAATTTGACTGAAAGAGCGTGTAGATCATTTACAGTGTTGCCTGTATATGAGTGTATCCGTAACTCATAAGAAATGCATCTCATTAACATTACTCCAGCTTTAATATCAAGATTTACATCACCTCAGGCATGGGAAGTGGATGAAAACTATGTTTGATATCAAGATTTACACAATGGAGGACTTCAAAGGGTATCTTGATGGGATACGAAAAGTGAAGTTGTAATGCAATCTTTAGGTGTTTCTTTCTATCCAACTTTGGTTAGATAGTTTTTTCTTCTTGTACTTTCTCCTCGATGTACCCCTTCGAGTTTATATAAAATGTTTTGTTTGCCGAGGAAAAAAAAAAAAAACATTACTCCAGTTTTACAGCAATGTTGAGGAGGAGGAAAAGGATTGTCGGGAGGTGACTCGGGTTCGGATTTTGGCCCATCGCTTGCAATTGGATCTAACAAATACCTGCTTGTAGAAGAAATTTCTCTGATTTTCATGGTTTTTAGGTTTCAGTTGGAACAGTGCTCCACGACATCTAAAGTTGTACTCTTGTAGAACCGTTTTGGCACTTGAGGTTGGCGTGGTCTTTGACTCCTTATTCCTATCAGATATTCTGTGGTCTGCTGCATATCCAAAGCGCCATTAGTGTTGGAAAATGATGCCACAAAATATTAAGAGCAAGAATTAAAAGCAATTAAACCCTGAGAAATTTTATATTAGATGTTGTTTCCTCCCAGGTTAACCTTTTATAACTTAGTATCCGGCTCAATGTTCACTAACAGAGGTCCAACACAAGAATTAATAGCATGCGGGCAAAAGCCGAACTCTAGACCAAAAGCTTCTTAAGACTTTTGGTTTTCATTTGGTTACCACCGCACCAAGCACAATTATTTAGGGTAAGGGGCAGAGCAAGACGCAAAAGTTTATTGGGGTCTAGGTGCGAAGCGTGGAACGAGTCTTATTGGATGAGGTGTAACTAGGTGAGACAAGTTCCACAGCCGGCCCAGGGAATCCCTAAGATGTTCAATTTTTGGGGCACCCCAAATTTTTTTAGTATTTGGGTTGGGTAGGACTCGTTTTAGAAAATGCTCAATCCAAATTTCAGAAGTAAGGTACAGTCTCTTGAGTATTGATATTGAGGTAGTAGGACTTTCTACTTGTAAAAGATTATTTGCCTTCATTGTTTTTTTTAACCAGCGATGTGAGGCTATCAGTGAGAGGTTTTGTTTTGCAACTTGTTTGTTCTATATCGGCAGAGGAAAGACTCAATTGGCAAAGTAGATTTAATATTATAGTTTTGACTTTTTTTTACTGTTTTTTTTTTCATAAAAATTGTCAAGCGTTTAGAGTATCATTTTTAGAATAGGCCTTGGGCCGGCCAACAATGTCATAAATAATGCATCAAGCTGTAAGAAGCTGTTTTCCAAGAACAATTGTTTTTCAGAAAACTCGACTTTCGTCAAACAGGAAAGAAAAAGTTTTTAATTTAGAAAAAGAAAAAAGAAAAGACAGAGCCAACATGATATCCTTTGGATACCAAAAGGTTCCAAACTGACAGGCTAGGAATTGGGGGAGTGGAGTTTGACGTTACCATTGATAGATTTAAAATATGAACTGTTCTGTCGATCAAAATATTCAATGTAATGGTTATTTGTAATGCCCTTTCACATCATGTGAGAGGGGGTCACAAATAACCGTTGTATTGAATATTTTCTCGTCATTTAGGTAGACTCGAGAATAACCCATAAATGGACAAAGTAAATTTGCCGTTCTTTTTTATTTTTTTTTGGTCATACCATTCCTTCTTTTTACTCATATCAACGTGGGCAACTACATGTGTACACGTGTTAGTATGTTAGTTTGTAGAGGTTCAGAGGCTGTTCATAACCATGAACCCCAAACCATCCCTTGCGGGGCTTGAACCATACCTCCACTAAGCAAGGCGTATGATAGGCGCGCGGAATTCATGAATTTTAGCGCCTAAGTAGGGAAATTAGTGCGTTAGACGTGCATTTAATTCTCATTTTCCATTTAATGCGTGCACATGGTTGGATTTTGTATTTGTGCTTAATTTGCAGGAAATTGAGATGTTTTGGTGCATATGAGAGGTATCCGGAAAGGCCGTGATGGAGTTTGAGAGCGAGAAGGGCTGTGGAGACTAAGTGTTGAAGTGGAATTTGTGAGGAAATAAACAGAATCTTCGTGAGCGCTACACGGGAAGTGGTATTGCGCTCAGACGTGGCATAGCATGTTGCACGAAGTGGACAGAGAGCTCGCGAGCGCTACACCCTTTTTGGTGTAGCGCTACCTTTGTGGCTAAAGGGGTCAACGCCAAGCAATGGTCGACGGGATCTAAAACAGCTAAAGGGTTCGGTAGCGCTACACCCTTTTTGGTGTAGCGCTATCGAGGGCTTAACAGGTTATGGAACGGCATCGTTTTGGGTCGTTGCGGGTCGGATTCCGATTTATTTTAGGATTTTAATTGTTTGTTAAAGGGGATTAGTATAAAAACCCCGTTTTAACTCGAAATTAGGGTAACACATTCCATAACTTACATTTTCAATTAACTTTTGGCTGCTGTTTTCTGAGTCTTATTGCAGATTCAAGTTTTAATTTCAGTTCTTCAAGTTTTTCAGCTTTAAATTCCTATTCTTTCTTGGTAATCGAATCCGTTGCTTTTCCGTAAATCTGTGGTATCGTGTTTTTATTTCTATTTCAATTGTTGGAAGCATGTTTAGATCTAAGAATAAAATTATTGCTGCGTTTAATAAAGTCATGAGTGAGTAATTTTGTAGAGTGCGGTCGCGGGGCGAAGGCGTCTCGTGGCTAATTTAATTAATGTTTTCACCTCGGGTTCGAATTAATTTAATCTTTAAGCAATTTTAGAAGACGAAAACTCTTCTAACAAACAAACCCAAGCATCGCCAGAATTCGAATGCGCACAGAAACTGGCGACAGGTGGTGTGCATTCGTTAGGGATCCTTTTTCCTATTCTAAAATCAACAAAGTGAATAATTGTGGCCCGAGTGAACATTGGTTAGGCTAGTTGCGGACGCTGGGTTCCCACGGCTGTACTCTCCCTTTTAATTCCTTATTTAGTCAATTCAGTTTGGTAATTTAGTTAGTAAATCAACCTCATTGAACAAAGGGTGGCTACCTAAGAGCCAAGTTAAACTAGAATTCAACACTTGTGAATAAGCACCGTCCGTCCGTCTCTGTGGTTCGATTCCGGTACTTTCGGATATTGTGCTACACCGGTCGAGAGTCCTACGCTTGGGACGCGTCTTTATTTTAATTCACCCGGTCGGTCAAGCATTTTTGGCGCCGTTGCCGGGGACGGCGACGTGTGTTCTAGAGTGTGAGTTTTCGTGTCTTTTGTCTTTTAGTTGAGTCACCATAGGTAGAGAGAAGAAGGTGTCCTTTAAACAGGACCCTCTTTATTATCGCGACCCGACACATCGTTTAGTTCGAAAAGAACTGGAGTCGAGTCAGCCTGTGTTTTCTAGTTCTTCATCTTCTAGTTTAGAGTCAGACTCACAAGTCAGAGTCTATTCCCATTAGTGGTGTTTATATAGATTTGCCTTTTAAGTCAGTAAGTGTCAGCAATACGCTTTTCCAGTCAGTTCCAGAGTCAGTTTCGGAGTCAGAATCAGAATCCGTCGAGATGAGAAATTGGCAAGTAGCTATTCAGCCGTCCTTGAGGCAGCACATACATCCCGAGAGGACCACTCCTCTCGGACCCATTGTGTTCCCTCAAGAGACACAAGAGGCACGCAACGCCTTTACAGTCAAACCTGGTGTCCTTAATAGTCTCCCTAGTTTCCACGGGAGGGAGTGCGATGATCCGTACGAGCATGTGCGGACATTCGAGGGGTTGGTGCGCAACCTTGCGTCTAATACCCAAAATGAGCCTCAAGCTGTTTGAGGCGACATTGAGGGATGACGCGCTTCTATGGTTCCAAATGCAAAAGTCTCAGTCCTTCACCACTTGGGCACAAGTGCGTGACGCCTTTTATAAGAATTACTTTTCTGAGGCTAAGACTAAGAGTTTCAGGCGTCAAATCCAAGGCTTTAAGCAGGAGAGGGATGAGTCATTTCTCAAGGCTTGGGAGCGTTTCAAGGAATTGCTCCTAAGGCTGCCACACCATGGCTTTGAGAGAATTCAGTTAGTCGGTTTCTTTCACTTGGGTCTCAACTTTGAGTCAGTCCAGCACATAGAATATTCTTGCAAAGGGGACGATTTCTTGTCCAAAACAGCAGACCAGGCTTGGGATTTCTTAGATGACCTAGCTGATAGGCAGAGGGCTTTAGAACCATCTGATTTTGAGTGATCCGGACCTTGTGGGTCCAACGTTGTCCCGGTTATCATTCGTGACCAGCGACTCCAGGCTCAGGTTGAGAAAATGGCTCAGAGATTAGAGGAGCTAGAGGCGAGGCAGGTTCATCCAGTTAAAGAGGTATCAATTGAGGAAGTTTGCGTGTGGTGTGATTGTAAAGGGCACACCGCGACCGTTTGCCCTGGGTTTACTGCCGCCAAGGGGGCGAGTCAGTTTAGTCAAGAAGAAGTCAATGCAGTCAGGACTTGGGATCCTTATTCTACCACGTATAATCCGGGATGGAAGGATCACCCCAATTTTGGGTGGTCAGACTCCAGACCCGTAGGTGGAGGCCAAGTGCAATCCTTCGCGCTACCTCCGCCACAGCAGTTTCAACAGGCCCAATCGTCCAGGCCTCCTCAAGGCCAGGTCATTCCATTTCACTTCCAGCCACAACTTGGTAGGGGGGCAGGTCCATCCACTCGTGGTCCTCCCCCAGGTTATTCATAGATGACCGCGCGTGATCATAAGTTAGATGATACTGTCAATTCCCTGGTGCAGTCACAGATGACATTTCAGACGGAAACGAGACAGCAAATTGGGGCCCTTACAACCCAAATGTCACAACTCATTGCGGTTGTCGGTCAACTGCAACAGGAGAAAGGTCGGTTTCCGGCCCAGGGTAGTACAGCGGGTGCCCATTATTTGGAAAATTCTTCAGGTTCTAATGCTCATAACCCGAATCAAGAGGAGGCTAAGTCGGTCACCATTCTCAGAAGTGGGAAGGAGATTGATAAGTCCACCCTGCCAAAGCAGAAACCAGCTCCACCCCCGGAGCCGGTTGATGCACCAAGGCCAACTCCTGATATTGTTGATGTCCCTAGAAAAGAGGTAAAGGATAATGAGGAGTCACCTGAGGTGGTGGTGCCTGCAGCTGCAGCCCCCACGACTCCAACGCCGCCAGCTGTGCCAGTAGCTCCATTTCCCTAAAGGCTGGCGGTGAAACCTAAGCAGAATATGAACCTTAAGATGTTTGAACTTTTTAAGAGGGTGTAATTCCCTATCACTTTGACTTAAGAATAATAAGATCTTTGTACTTGTTCAAACGGATTAATAATTAGATCTCTTAATTTTTTTAGAAAGTTTATATATTAAAAAATATGGTTAAAAAATTAACTGCTCTAATTTTCAATCAGGTTGAACCAGTGTGAAGATCTTTTTATTTTTATCATATTATTTAAAAGAGACATAATTAAATTTTATCTCTAAAACTCTCATAATCACGTTTCTGCTTCATAGGATTACAAATAGATAACTTAAAATTTCTTTTTATTCAAAACGGCACAGTTTTTGGTGTGCGTAGGGGCTACTGTGCCCCATGGCACAGCAGAGCCCCCGGATCCTGATAAAAGTATTTGGAGCATTTCTAGTCTAGTCTAGCTGTAAAGGAGTTTCCAGTTGGTCTGCCACTGGCTACGTACAAGGGAAGAAAGGGAGATATCAGTCCAAAAATATAGGAGTACAGTCAGCAACAAATGAGTGAGAACTCAATTATGCACATCTCTGAGAACCTTTTTAAGTTTTCTTGGCCAGTGGGTTCGTAATCCGCCACCGAGGGGCGGACCTAAAAATGGCAGGCGGCACGTGCCACCCTGTTTAAAAAAAAAAAAAAACACATAGAAAGGTTAAATATAAACATTAAAAAAAAAATTCAAAGGGTGGAGAAGTTATACTCCTAACGCAATGGATATAGGAGCTAGGCTGGACATTAAATTTAAAGGGTGGAGAAGTTATAATTTAAAGAAATTTGTTGACATGGAGGAGGAAGAATTAGCGAAAACGATCCATGCTCTTGATAACATAGAGGAAGATGTTTTCGCGGAGGAAGATGTTTTCGCAGAGGATGATGATGACTTCAAGGATGGTGCCTCTCTTTCTTTGCAATTTTAATTTCCTAGTTTGGCGGTTTTAGTTGGTTCTTTTGGTTTTCGGTTTGTTTCTTTTGGGGTGTTGGTTTTTTTAGGGTTGTTTCTAGTGGTTAATTCGGCTTTTGTCTTTACTTGCGGTGTTTTGGTTGTCATTTTACCTTCTTTTAGTTTTAGTTTTTGGGTGGCATATACTGGTGTGCCCGTATTTTGTTTAATCCTTGTAATTCTTTCCAAAGATTAATTAAAAAAATTGCAGATAAAAAAAATGTACATATCTGCCATATATAAACCATTCATTTTGCTGAGAATATGGTTGAGTAGATCATTCATGCAAAATAAAATTGATGCAAAGTTGCAAACTTCCATCTAAAAGGCTTACAAAAGTATTTCAAAGATTTTTGCTGCTAAGGATGTAACGACCCGGATTTTCGACCCAATTTTTTTTAATATAATTCATATTATTAAATTCCTAATTCAATAATTAATTAGATTGAATAATTAAAATATATTATTATGTGTATAATCGATATTATTTACACTATTGTATAAATATATATTTATACTTTAGATATACAGGGAGTCAGTGATTGATATTCATCTCTTATCTTTCCTATCTAAATCCTAACTAGAATTCTATTCAAACTAAGTCTCCACTTCCCTCTCAAACTCTATCACTTTCATCTTTATCCTTCAAACTACACGTGTCCACATACATTCTCACCTTATACATAAACACGTCCACATACATTCTCACCCTACACATACACAAGTCCACATACATTAGAATAAAAGAAAACCCCACCAAATGTGGCACTTATCCCATATCCCTCTTATCATTATCAGTATCTCTTTCCTTCCCCATTCCACCACTTCCACGCTTATCCTCTCACCTTCTCACTATCTTATTCTCTCTCATTATACATACCCACATAAATTTGATAATTGAACACCAGTATATTATTTCACTCCCAATTCTATTGTTGAGTCTAGAATAAAAAGAGAGAGAGAGAGAGAGAAACAGATTTTTACATAACACCACCCCGTACATCATATTCAGGTTCTCAATCAATTACTATATCACCAAGTATCCACAAACCACCTTTCAATCATTTCGAGTCAGCCCCGAATTCCCCGCTGCTGCTGCCGTATTTTTCATTTTATCGAAACTGTGCGTAAAATAGTACCCACATTTTCAGCCGGATTTAAGGTAGATTAATCTCTATCCTATTCTCTCCTAAGTATATTTAATCCCTGTATATTGATTTTAATGAGTTCTTATGAAGGAAATCGTACCCGTGCGTCGAAACCATGAAATATGAAAATCTTCTGTTTTCTGACGAGTTACTGTTGATAGACGTTAGAACTTTTTAAAATTTATACTAACATTACACTATGCCTCTTCATGTTGCACTTATGTACGAATCTGACCTTGCTCACCATTATTATTATTATTATTATTATTATTATTATTATTATTATTATTATTATTATTATTATTATTGTTATTATTATTTTCTTCATTTCGTTTTATATTACTAGTGGGTTAACTCGTATTGTATAGCATTGTGAGTCAAACATATTACATAATTATTTGCTCTCTGTTAAGACTAACGTTTATAGTAGTTGGGAATAGCTATGCTTGTTGTAAGTAAAGTAATGGATATACTTTAATAATTATGTAAAGTGATAAAATAAGAGTTAGATTTTATGTATAATAAAATAAAAGAAAAAGGTATATTTTTAAAAAGAAACGAAAGATTTACACTAACATAACATCAGGAGGACCGTTGTATTTTTATACGATAATCGGTTATATATATATTTTAAAGAGTATCAATTGAATATTAGAGTTTAATAAATGTAAATTAATTAATTGCACCTTTAGATTTTGATACTGTAAGTTGCCGTAGTGGATCAACTTTATGATTCAATAATTGTACTTTAATTCTTAAGAAGTTATCCCACTACGTTATTAAAGCTAAGCCTACGAAATTGTTAATGACACATTTGAAATTAATAAAAACTATAATTAATTTACTTGTTCAACGAACCTTAAGGGCATCGGCTCAATCATAAAATATTATGTGTTTACTTACTCGCACAATATTATTTAATATGTACTTTTATCTCATTGAAATGTATCATGCTATGAATTGAGCAGTTATTGATTGTATCATGTTCGACGTGCTAGAATGGACTTAGACTCACTGGGGCGGTTACGAGTAGAGAATCATGTAGACGTTGTTAAGTAAATGGAAAATGGTAAAGTGTTGAAGGTGTGAGTATTGTGTGGATTGTGAATTGAGCCATGGCGATGGCAAGGGTAACCTATGGGGCCCTGTGTTGAAATGGGTTACCTGCGGGGCCCAGTGATGATATTTTGGTGACCCTAACGTATGGTACGCCATGGGAAGTTCTAAAGGGTAATCGTGCCTTACAAGGCCAGCAAGGGGGATTGTTCCATGACACGGTCATAGTTAGTGGCTTAGGAATGGTGGCGACCCTAACGTATGGTACGCCATGAAAAGTTCCAAAGGGTAATCGTGCCCCCTGTTATGGTCCTAAATGAATTCATACGAGGTACATAACTTAGGTGAATTCATTTAGAACCCCATGTGCAGGACAAGCAAGGGGGGGATTTTTCATGACACGATCATAGTTAGTGGATGTGAGAGGAAAGGATCTCGTGGAGATGATTCTTAGATTTCATGTAAGATGATGGATAGTAAAGAAAAAGATAATGTGTTATTATCCTGTACCTCTCATGTATTATCAATTGCGATATTATTGTTATTATTGAATGCTAATTGTAGAGTAAGGGGTTGGTAGGATTGGGATTATTCTACTGGGTGAATTATCACTCACGGATACGTTTGTATTCTGGTAAATCGGTTACTTCGGCGATCAATTTACCAGAGGATGCAGGGTTCAATGGTGGAGCTGTTTGACACACACAAGAGAAATATCAAGGGCGGAGATCGAGGATGCTTGGGATCTTTATCAAGACTAGAGTCGCTCTGAATATGTTTAAATAAAATGTTAGATTCATTTTTGTATTTTATTTATTTATTTATTTATTATTATTATTTAATGTAGATTTTTGTATAACGATAAACAGGGGCCTAATAGTTTATAAAATTCAGTGTATTTTAAGTTTAATGCTTCCGAAATTCCATGAAAAATCGGGGCGTTACAAAGGATGTACAAGAGTACTTAAACGTGAAAAGAAAAGAAAAGAAAAAAACAAACGATGACCAAGACTTTATGACGGTAGAATTTACAAGAATTTTTTTGATATTAAAAGTTTAGTTTTAATTTAAATCATCAGTTGATTAATCAATGTGAACGTATTCTTTTTTTTTTTTTTTGAGTAAATCAGAACTAGAAATTGAAAAAGGCTAACTGAATATGGGAACGTATTCTACTGTCACAAAGTCTCGGTCATGAAATTTTTTTTCCCCCTTTCTTTCACGTGTAAGTTGAAAAATCCTTGCTCGCCTAGGAATATAAATATTTGCTATTTTTATCTTTTTAATTAATCAATTCACCAATCGACAAATAAGCTAATCACACGAATAAGAAGCAATAAACAGAATAACACCAGATATATGTGAAAAACCTTAAACGAAAAAAAACCACGGGAATGAATCAAAATAAACATTGTGTAGTTATAAGTAATCTTACTCTATGATTTGAATCCTCACAATTGAGCCTAAGTCCTACTTGCTGAATTCACGTTTACCACACTCCTCGTTTGATTCGCGGACTAAAATTGATGGGATTAACAGTCCTGGGATTAATAGTCCCTAGATTATTTGTCCTGGATTAATTTCATCCATAATTTCACACAATTCCATGTTTGATTCGCGTGTGATTAATTATGGGATAAGGAATAGGATTTTGTTTTTAAATTCAAAAACTTTTTTCGAAAAAAGAAACTTTTGAAAACAAATAATTTTGTGAAACATTTTTATTACAAAAAAATTTGGGAAAAGTTTTTTTTTTTAACTAATTTTTGAAAAAAAAAACAAATTTCTAAAAAAAAGTTGAAAATCGATTTTCTGAAAGAAAAAAAAACTAGTTTTTGAAACTTTTTTGAAAACATTTTTCAAACAAATAGTTTTTTAAATCATTTTTTGAGAAAAGAAAGTTTTAAAAAACATTTTTCTTATTTTTTAACAAAAATAATTTCTGAAAACATTTTTGAAAAACATAAAAATTTTGAAAATCGTTTTTTTTATAAATTTTTTGTAAAATATTTTTGAAAAATAAGAAAGTTTTGAAAAAATATATTTAAAAAAAAGTTTTTTCAAAACAATTTGTGAAATTAATATTTTCTTAAAAAGGTTTTTTAAAAACATTTTCTGAAATTAATATTAAAGAAAATAATTCTAAAAATACTTTTTGAAATCAATCTCAATATCATTGAAATATTTTTGAAAACAATTCTTTATTTGTTAATCCTACGTAATCCCACCTCCCCCCCTAGGATTATTTAGTACCCCCCATACAGGGATAAAATTAATCCTGAGATTAATAATCCCGACAGTCATTTCGGGAACTAAACGTAGGATAACTCAGGATTAGGTACATTTAGTCCTATCCCAGGCAGTTAATCCGCGAATCAAACGAGACCAGTGTTTGACTGCCGTTGCCTTGAATCCACAAGCCTTCCACACTCCTTCGGAAATCCACCAAAGAACAAGTTTAAGTTTGTAGAAATAAAGTTGTGAATACTTCTTAGAGTATAAAGATTTGATTTCCTTCCATTTCCTAAACAGACACTCTAGAAATAAATAATAAATAAATTACAACTCGAGGGATGCAACTAAATGTGTGTTTTGTCTTGAAATTTGCCAACATAGAGAGACCATGGCCCGTGGTCCTAACAATAGTCTTGGTCAATTTTTTGTTTTACATGGAAGTCTTGGTCATTACTTTTACTCCTTCCCAAAGCTAGCCCTGAGTTAAAGTGTTGCGGTCTCTTTAGGCCTCCAAAAATTTTGAATTGTAAGGGCCCCTCCAACATTTTTATCTTGTATTATAGTACAGCAAAAGAGGCCCTATTTTTAATTTTCGCTTTAAGCCCTCGAAAAGTCAGGGTTGGCTTTGCTCCTTCCGTCCCAATTTAAGTGTCCATTACGATCTTGCGTGTTATTTTCAATTACTTATATCTTTCGACACATATTGCTAAAAATATACAATATGAATTTTGTTTGATAGATCTCAATTATTTTTATAAGACAATGATTAACCAAGCCAATCCTTACCTTGGTCTCCATAATTTTCTCCTAAATATTAGGAATGTATTCTTATTCCTAAAGAGACTAGTTGCATCCACACTGGTTACTATATTAGGCACAATTTGTTGCTGTTTTTCAAAAATTCCAACTACCACCCCACACCCACAAACTCTAAGTCAAAAGTTATTAATTTATGACAAATGCCATTTTATTTGCCAAATATGAGGAAATTTATGGCAAAGTTGCCATTTTTTATATTGAGAGGGAGAAAAATGAGAGTGACAAAATGGCATACAGGAGTGTACGTACATAGCACCCTTAGCTTGCCCTTTTTTTTTTTATTAACAAAATGGCACTATTAGTTAGCAAAAATAGAAATGGCAATGGGAAAATGACAAACACGGGTGCAGATGCTCTAACATTGCCTATATTAGTACCTATGTGTCTAAACAGGAAAAATACTAGTACCATATACAACTTTGATTCCACTAACTTTGAAAGTTGTACACTTTACCATAATTTCCTCTTCCTTCAATAAGCACATTTATTGTACAAATGCTACTATTGTTTTCCTTTCTCATTACATTATTGTGGATTCATTTCGGAAAAAGCAATGGGTACGTACATATGAGCTTGTACATATCATATATAAATGAATTTTGTGGGGTCCACCTCGGGTCTTGCAGAGATTATTCGAACCGTTCATTATTTTTAAAATATTTTTTTATAGAGCCCTATAAAAAATTAGCTCTTCCTTTCTAGTGAAAGTTTTTCTCTGTCGAACTCAAATCCAAGGGGTTTTTTTTTGTTGTTTTTTCCTTTTCCCTTTCTCTTGGCTTTTCCTTTATCAAAGGAAAGCGGTTTCAAGTTTCGATAAAGGTGGTGGTGATGGTCCTTTGATGAAGCAAAGCGGATGCAGTGGTGGTCTATTGACGAATCAGATCGTTTGAATTGACTTCCCATCCACGCGTGGTCTTGCCCTATGGAAGTAAAAGTTGTCATCGAAGATATTTGTCGCAAAGTTGTTTGGTTTAGGTTTGCAATTTTCTTCTTTTTTGCAGATTGGCAAAGGTAGTTTGCATACACTTTGGTTACTTTAGGTTTGTGAGATTCTTATATTCGTATTTGGAAAGTTAGAACTCCTAATTGATTATTGAATCTTCTGTGAAACGATAATCATTCTCTTTAATGTATTGATGATATATATTCTTCTTGTATTCTTTGTATCAATAACAGTTCGTTACAAGTACCATGTTTTTAAAAAAGAAAAAGAAGATAAATTGTTCTTATGCTTTAGCTCTTCCAATCGAGATTAATTTACAATACAAAATACAATATTGGTGTTTTCATAGCTCGATCATGTGAGAATCATGTCGAAAAAAAAAATTCATGTGAGAAAGTTTTTATTTTAAAATGAGTTTTACTACTACTACTACAATAATACTCGAGAAGTGCTACAACCACACCCAAAATCACACACCCTCTCACAAAACACAAGGGTCCCACACACACTACACTGTGTGTGTAGTGTGTGTGGGACCCTTGTGTTTTGTGAGAGGGTGTGTGTTTGGGTGTGTAATTTTGGGTGTGGTTGTAGAATTTTTGATAATACTCGGGCCGTGGGGCCACGTGTCTTTGCGATAAGAACAATGACGTGTTTTTCCAATACCATGGCTGGTACAAGGACAAAACAAAACAAACATCACGGGAAACGGTAACTCCGAGGAAAATTAGGTGCAGACCTAAGTCCACCTAAAACGGGGCGAGGGCGAGAGCGAGTGCAGGAACGCTAGCGCGAGTGTAAAAACATATCTTCAAAAATTTTCAAATCAATAAAAATTCGCGAGTTCGTAAATTGAGAGCGCAAATGTCAAACCATTTTGAAGGATTATATAGACTGCAGAGTGCTACTGGTTTCTTCATTCATTGAGGCATACCGGACAACTAACGGCGTTAGGTCCTTCACTGTCTAAAAAATTCCAACTCCGTCAAAGTTTCGGATCCGGGTTTCTGGAATCCCTATCCCAAAAGGCCACGTATGTTTCTCACTGTATCGAGCGTGATGATTGGTGAATGAAGCCCATCACATGACTCAATTTGTCTCTGAATTCAAAGCCCCGTCTTAAAGTAAGAAAATGAAACACAAGTAATTACTAAAATTAATCAACTAAGAATCCAACTACTAAAACATCTTAAGATAGTTTAACTAATTAAAAGGTTAAAGATAATTTTTAAAACTATTGAATTGAAATAAGGCAGCAAAAGGACAGTAGCAGCAGTCTGGTAGCAACCAACTAAATATTGCGGGAAGGAAAACTAAGTAATCGTAGAAAATTAGAATGGGTTGTGATATATAGAAGTTTAGTCTAAATTATCTTAGCAAGGAAGGAAAACTAAATATTACGGTGGATTAATATGATCAATAATTAAGAAAGTAGTTGACTAAGCACTCTCATATTTATTTGGTGAATTATAATTAAACTATATATATATATATATATATATATATTATATTATACGGTTCGGATCGGATCGGAATCATATCCATGAACATAAATCCACAAACCAAACCATATAATATGGTATCTAATTTTTTTAAATTATGACCAAACCATACTACTAAAAAACCGAACAAAACCTTCCGATTTGGATTGATTTGGACTGGCGACTTGATGGATTTTTTCTCACCCTTAGAAAACATTGATAAAAGGTCGAGCATTTCTGTAAAGGAGATTCCAATTGTCTACCACTGCAAGGGGAGATGGGGCAAATATCAGTTCAAACATATAGGAGTACAATCAGCAACAAGGGGGAGATAGGGAAATATCCGGACCATTCATACTCAATAATGGATAGTTCAGATTTTATCTCAACTGAACAGTTAAGATCTGTTTTGCGAGATAAAATCTGAGCCGTCCATTGCCGAGCAACACCCTGTCCTCTAAGCAACAAAAGGGTCCACCATTTCCACAACACGCCTCGGTCATGATCCTCTTTTTCTTTTTCTTTTTTTCTTTTTTCCTTTCTTTCACGTGTAAGTCATGGTCAATTTTTTTTTTTAATTACATGGAAGTCTTAGTCAATAGTATTACTTTTAATCTCGTTCACTCATTTTTCTTTATGTTTAGTTAGTTTCATGCATAGAAAATGTATATTATTTTTATTTGTCCTTTTGTCCTGTTTTTTCTTGCATTCACATCAAGTATTTTTTTCTACAAATCAGTGATTCATCTTGAGAGAGGTATTGGAAAACTAAAAATTAAGACAAAAAACAAAAATAAGAATAATCGACTAAAAAATGATTAAAATTAATAAATTGAGTCTTGTTTACAGTTTGTTCAACTCAATTTATTTTTTTACGCTTTTTTTCAATTATAGCTACTCGTCGAGCCCAATATTTAATCCTAACTATTTAACAACTAAAAAATCCACTAAACACCAAGTATACAAACATACGTAAGAATAATACTCAAAGTGCTCTATAAATCTAGCTAATTACCATAGAATTCATAATCTTTGAAATAAATTTTTTAACAAGATTAAACAAAAAGTCATTCTATATGATGACAATGTCCGGTGTTTTTTCCCAAAAATTTTTATTTGGTCCGCAAAAAATTAGAAGCAAAACAAAAAAAAATAAAATTTGACATAAGAGAAATATTGCAAAAAAAAAAAACTAATTAATTGTAAATTTAGTCTAAACTCTACATTGAAAATTGAAGAAAAAGAAGAAAAATTGAAGTGATTGGGGCACAAATGTGTTCAATAATAAGTTTACAACGCATACTCCGATGTGAGAAGTCCACACCCATTGTTTGTGGGGGTGTGTGTAAATAGGTGTCTATTTGAGTGCGGTTGTAGCATTTTTGACAAATTAAATGTTGTCGTTTTTGTTTACATGTATCTTGTGTGCATTATACAACTTCCGAAATGTGTCAATAGCAATGTTGAAACAAAAAAGAAAAGTGAAAAGCACATTCAAAGAAAAGCATTGGAAAATAGGTGCCTATAATTTGTCTTTTACTTGTTCTTCGAAAATTGTGCTACGTTTATTTTTAACGCACATTCAAAGAAAAGCATTGGAGTGTGTTAATTGAAAGGTAGAATGCAAAAATTATTTCTCATATCATAGCAAATGAAAAGAGACAACTTTTGTCTTTTTGGATTTTAACAAGTGGTTGATTTTGAGTTTTGATGACGTATAGGTTCAATACGTCATTCAACTGACGAGATTGGTAAGATTCAGCTTGAGAGTGCAAGAGCCCAACCCTTTTTGTTAGAAATCATACACCCACCGAACACCCCATCCACTGCATGCGTGTGAGGCCCACTCCAAGCCTACACGGATGATCCGAACCGCTCAGTAATTTTAAAAAAAAATTTGATTGGGCCGCCGCGGAAATCATCTCAATCCGATTTGCCTAGGTGCTCGTTTCAATCTTTCTTTTGTGAATGACTCGGATCATCTGATTTTCGGAAGTTCGGATTGAGCACCTATACATATCGAATGGAGACAATTTTCGTGGTAGCCCACTCGGTTTTTTTGTTTTTAATTATTGAGGGGCTCGCATCATCCGTGCAGGGCCCAGAGTGGGCCCCACATGCGTGCGGTGGGTGTGCAGTGGATGGTTGTTCGGTGGGTGTATCATTAATGTTGGTGGACGGTTGTTCGGTGGGTGTATCATTAACGCTATTTTTTAGTACTTTTTATCCAATGTTGACATTTCTTCACCTCTTTCATGGAAAGTACCTACATAAGGGTTCGATTCTCGTCAGGAATGCAAGTGCTTGATGCAGTGGTTGATATTCTTTAGGCTTGCTCTAGCCACTTGCCGCTTAGCGGTACCTATCCCTTCCACAATTCTTTAGAAGTATGCTAGACATCTATAAAAAAATAATACTACTAAAGTCAATTTTGTTTCTATAGCTAATGCTAAATGGTGACCCCTCTTCTTCTTTATCATCTAATTAATGACATCCAGAACAGGATCAAACTCCATTATTTTTAAGAATGCATGTAAGGTGATGGGTGCTTCGTTCTCTTCCGACGTAGAAGAATATTACCCCAAGCGTAGGGTTTGAATATCGATGAAGCAAAATAATCCGGAGAAGTCCGGGATCGTACCCAAGGGAATTAGTTTATGGCTTGCCTCGGATTTGTAGATGCAAGTAAGGATTTCGACTTTTAGCCAGTCAACTTGGTTTTACTTTGAACGGTGGAAATAAAATGGCTAAATTAAGAATGAATTAACTAGGAAAAAGATAGGTTAGGTCTAGGAATCCTAGCACTCATGACTTGGGCTAAATTACGTTTTTCACCAATTCACGCGATTTAAAATACACAATTGTAGGTATCAAAACCGGGAAAAAGAGATCCGATTATCAAGCTAGCTCTAGAACTCATTTGGTGAACCCCTCGAGCGACAGAGCTCTAAGCATCATGTGTGGTAGGTAGTCTATGCTCCTACTTACACATGATCAAAGAGGTTAACACCTCGGTAATTCCCCAAACGAATCTGAACCCCACATTAATTTTCAAATCTAGAAATTTAAGCATTATTGGTGAGAAAACGCAATTTTCGCCCAAGCCACGGGATGCTAATCATCCCATGACCCAACCCGCGAAACTACTCACGCATATCTACGAAGATAAGAGCAAGCGAAAATTAACTAAGCATAATTGAAAAGACAAGACTAGAAATAAAATGGATCAAACGATAGATCGGAAGACGAGTAACAACTTTAATTCAGGCAAAAATATCAAAAACTAACAATTAAAGGCAGAAATTGAAATATTCAAAGCTGGAAAATTAAGAACACTCAAGAACACTATTAAGATGCAAGCAAATCTATCCTAGATCTAGAATTATACCAAAAACGTCCTAACTACTTGTTTTTGGATCTCATTACATCATGCCTTTTATTACCCGCTCGGAATATGCTCTGAAGATGCTCCCAAGATGCTCTGCTAAGCCCTTCGGTACCGATTGAAGCAACCTTACATTACTGAGTTAAGCTCTCGGTACCGATCGAACATTTTGCCTGCAATCGGTAGCGAGGCCGTTAAGGCCGGTTGCTAAGCATCTCGGTACCGATTGAAAGG
>BPLS01030616.1:224313-235211 GCA_019656275.1 Rhododendron kiyosumense | reverse complement strand
TGAAAAGACGCCCTGGCAGACGAAAAGACTTCAGGCGGTGACAGCTTCAAACGGCCATGTGTCGAGTTGTCAGTGGGTCTTGGTTCGGCGACGAAATAATGAGGCGGGAAATTCGAAACGCCAGCGCCCGTTTATAAATATCGATGGACGAGGAGAGAGAGATCTTTTACGTTTCTCTATCTGCCGCTCCAGAGTTTCTCTCTCTAAAATCTCCTTGCCCCAGTTCTTCAATCCCTTCAATCTCTTCAGAGATTTTCAACTTCAGCGTCGACCCAAGCAGCGATTCTCCAAGTAAGTAATTATTTTCACTTATTTTCTGCTTTTCCTGCATTTTCCATCTAGTTTTTGAGAAGTTTTGTTAAAAACGAAAGTCGAAAAACCCAGAATGAACAGTGATGTCCATCAAAAACCCAATTTGTTCATCCGAGCCCCCATTCGGGGTTTTGAAGTTCTTCCGAACGATAACTAGGAGCAACTGTTTAACCGAGCGTGATTCCCTCCAGTGGGAGTCCATGCACTTAACTTAGGCATAGGGGTGGCCGTGACCGCCGTTAGGATAAGAAAATGACTCGTGAGCCAATTAGTACACCGAGCCCCCTTATTTCTTCCTTTTGCCGATGCGGATGCCGACTGCTCATTTCTGCCCTTTTGTTCTTTTTCTAGGTCTGGCTCACGAGGTCATCGAGGTTTCCTCGGATTCTGGTTGCTCGGAGACCGAATCCGATCGTCGAGTGATTAACGAGCTGGTAGAAAGAAACCGAAGCCGAAGCCAAAACCACTCCCCAATCTCCACTAGGATGTCTGCTACATCCCCTCCATCTGATGACTCAAACGCCGAGCGGGTTTACGATTACGCCGAGGAGGAATACTTAACCGATCCAGAGATCGTATTCACTCCTGAGACGAAATCCGACGCCGAGCCCAGGATGGGTTCTGAGGCTGAATCTCGATTCGCGTCTGGAGCAGAGGCCTCGTCGTCGGCGCCGAGTGACGCCGATCTGTTCGACAAGGGGTCTCTGTGTCCCTACGCCCACTACTTCAGTGGCGTTTCGGGAAAATATGAGGCATTCTGTCGGAAATATCATATCCCCAATGACGTGCTTCTTCATCGGGTGAAAAGTACGAAGATCAAGGACCAACGGCAGCACATGCCCGAACATATAACTGTGCCTCTCATGGCGATCTGTGAGGCCGGTCTTCGGTTCCCTCTCAACCCCTTCCTCAGGGAGATATTATGGAAATTTTGTCTAGCCCCTCACCAGCTCGCGATCAACAGTTACCGAATCATTATGTCGGTAATTGCCTTGGTCGAGGGCCAAAACTTGGACTTCACGCCGACGGATCTCTTTTACACGTACACCATGTCGCGCCACGCCAAGTCTGGCCGTCGGTATCTGACGACGCGCCCAAAAAAGACTCCCCTGATTGATGGCTTGTCCGACACGGACAAGTGGGCCGATTTTTATCTCGAAGTTCATGGGAACTTCGAGTTCGGAGATGGACCCCGACGATTTGCTATTCCGAAGATTAAAGACACGAGAGGTGATAAGACCGAGCGACTGTGTTCCTTTATGGCAAACTTCTTTTCTGCAATTATTTTACCGAAGGTTTTGACTAACGATTGATTTCTTTTTGTAGAGCTCGGCCCAATCTCGAAGGTGCTGAACACAAACTCTCGTGAGAAGGCCAACGAGACGCTTCTCGCACAAGCCTGTCGACATGCTCCCACCTTGCTCGAATATAACCCATCATACAAGGGTGTGCTCAGAGGCAGAAAGAAAAAGGACGAGGGAGGAGAGTCCAGTAAGGCCGCAAAGAAGGGTCAACTGAGCGAGGAGATTGTTCGGTAGAAGAAAAGGGGGCCAACTATCACCGAAGGAGTTGGTGAGAGGCGACAACGAGGGGTAAAACTGCCGAAGATTGGATATACTGCCGAAGAGTGGCTAACACCGGTTCACCCCAAAGAGATCCCAATTCCAATCAGAGTCGTTGAACCATCAGCTGAGAAAATGTCTCGCAGAAACATTCCGAGGCCGACCATCCCAACCAAATCCGCCAACCCGGCGAAGAACAGAGCGATGCCAGACGACACAGTCCAACAAAGGGAGAAAAGGCAGAAAACTTCTGCCGACGTCCTTCAATCGGGATCAGTTCAACAACCATCTGCTGAAAGGAGCCGAACGTCTCCTTTGAAGGATAGGGAAGGAGAAGTCATTCCCGAACCTCACATCGACCTTACTGATCCCGACACCGAAGCAGCCATCCTTCGGCAATTTAGCCCATCCTACACCATGCCCGACGGTAGGGTTCTGCTTTTGAAGGATTCTGTAAAGGAGGAACCGAACCTTGCCGTAACGCTGCTTAGGGGGCTCGCCTTGCCGAGGGATTACGACCAAGTGCCTACGGATCTTATGCCTGGTCTAGCCGAGATGTGCTCTCACCTCGTGCAGGTATGTCTTCTGATTTCAAAGCTTAGCTCCTTGTGTTATTGTTTTATTTACTAACTTCTTCTTCTTGGTCAGGCTGGGCAGGCTGCTTTAAAGGCGTACGACAAAGCTTCAAAGGTCTCCGCCGAACGAGAGCGATACAGGACTGATCGAGACTTGTTCCGTGCCAAGTGGAGGACCTCTGATCAGCAGGTCAAGGAGAAAGTAGAGGAGGTGAAAAATTTGAAGAAAGAGCTAGCCGACGCCAAAGCAGCTGCTGATTCAGTTCGCGCCGAGCTGAAGAGAGTCCAAGAAGGAGAGAGGGAGAAGTTACGAGAGGCCGACGCCAAGGGTTATGAAGCCGGTATCAAACGTGCCGCGCTGGAGTACACCCAGGTCGCCCATAAGATGGTCAATGATGAACTTGAAGTTCGGCTCCCAGATTTCTTCAAGCTCGGATATGCTGCTGGGGCCGACGCTATGGCCGGAGTGATGGCCATACAACCTGAGTTCGGCTTTCTGAAACAGCTTCCCGAGCCGGTCGTTCCGAGCCTCGACCTCCCCTACACCGAGGAAGAGTGCCAACCTTTACCCCCTGAAGAAGATGAAGATGACATGCTGGTTCAGGCAATTGCCGATCCTCAAAGCGGGGTTGAGGGAGCAACGGGGAAGGTTGTTGAGGAGGGGCAGACCGGGATGTGATTGGAATGGGAAAGAACTGCAGGCGCCGAAGCTGGTCGATCGGTTGCCGTAGAAGTAGTCCTTTTTATCTACCAAGAATTTCTTCTAAGTCTTTTTTAGTAATTGCACTTGTTTTTTGGACTGGACGGCTCCGAGCGTCTGGAGTTTACCGTGCCAGATGTAAGATCTGAACTTGATGTTTTTGTTGAACAAATTCTCTTTGCAGTTCGAACTATATTGTATGGGATTAGTCCATCTTTTTATGGAGTTTGCTTTTTCATTTTGTTGTGTGTTGAATGAGTCAAACACTTCTTTATGCCTTAGAAATATTTTGATTGTTTTGCCGAAGGTGAAGAACCCTGGCTTGTTTCCTTGTTACTATTTACTCTTATCAGCCCCTGTGTTGGTATAAGGCTCGGCTCAAATGCCAGCCTTGTGCCAAGGCAAAATACTAAGTAAATAGTTTTAGTGACCAATTTGTTCAAGTCAAATGTATGAACATGGCCGAACGAATAACAAACTTGATTAGTTTGTTGGTTTGCAATGGCCGAACATCAAGTCGTTCTGTGCCACGAGATGTTTGTGGATAAAGGTGTTGTTTGAACACATGATGGATCAATTACCGAACGTTGGGGAAGTATGGACGAAGGTACAGACGAACAAATATAAGTAAAGCCTGGTGAAGATAGAGAGCTGCTCATTAAGTAACATGTTGAGTACAAAATTTTGTCAAATGATATCGGCTAACACATTCATCTTAAAAAGTAGGCAGCTAATTTCAAAGATAAGCTTTTCTGAGGTTGAGACCATTCCACGGATTTTCAATCTGCCGACCGTCTTTGTCCTCCAACTTGTAGGAACCATTGCCAACTTCTTTGATGACTCTGTAGGGGCCTTCCCAATTCGGCTTGAACTTGGTTTTTTTATTGGCCTGGACAACCTTCCTCCAAACCCAATCGTCGACTCTGAACTTTTTGAGCCGAACGTTACGGTTATATCCCTTAGTGACCTCTTGCTGGTAGCTGGCAAGTTTAAGCTGGGCATCGTCCCTTTTTTCTTCGGCTAATATCAGCTCGGTTGCGACGGCTTCTTCATTGGTTTGTGGATCAAAAGTCTCAGTTCGAAGTGTTGGAAATCGTGACTCCAGGGGGATGACCGCCTCCATACCAAAGGCCATTGCAAAGGGGGTTTGACCGGTGGAGCGTCGAGGAGTGGAGCGATAGGCCCAGAGAACACGAGGTAGTTCTTCGGCCCATCGTCCTCTTTTGGAATCCAGTCGGCGTTTGATTCCAGCGCAGACTGTCTTGTTCGAAGCTTCGGCCTGACCGTTCCCCTGAGGATAGGAAGGAGTGGAGTTGAAGAAACGGATACCAAATTCAGCACAGAGACCGGTAAGCTCCTTGCCGACGAACTGAGAGCCATTGTCGGACACAATTGCATAGGGAACGCCAAATCGAGTCACGATGTTCCTCCAAACAAATCACCGAACATCTGCCTCAGTTGTGGTGACGAGAGGCTCGGCTTCCACCCATTTCGAAAAATAGTCTGTGGCTGTGATCAAGAACTTGAAACCCCCAGGGGCTGTTGGAAGTTTACCGACGATATCTATGCCCCATTGGGCAAAGGGCCAAGGACTGGTGATGGGTTTAAGGTGCTGAGCAGGCTGCTTTGGAATTGGAGAGAATAGTTGGCAAGGCTTGCACTTACGAACAAATTCTTCACAGTCCTTTTTCATGCCCTTCCAAAAATAACCTTGACTTAAGGCTTGGTGGCAAAGTGAGCGACCGCCAGAATGGGAACCGCAGCTTCCAGAATGAAGCTCGGTAAGGATTGTGGTGACCTCGGCTGGATGAACTACTCGAAGATATGGTCCCGTAAAGCTCTTTCGATATAGCTGGCCACTGTCAGAGATCCAGTAGTATGCTGCTTTGCTTCGGACGCGATGAGCCTCCTTTTTGTCCGAAGGAAGTGTGTCGTTTTTTAGGAAAGCGATGATCTCGTCCATCCAGCTAGGACCGAGGGTTACGCTGAGAACTTCCTCTGGTGCCTCGAAGCTTGGTTCAGAAATCTCGCCGAGGTTGATGGTTCGATAGTCGGTGGCTTTGCATGCCGAAGCCAAGCTAGCGAGAGCGTCGGCGTGGGCGTTCTTCTCCCTATTGATTTGCTCTATATGGAAGCCTTTAAATTTTCTGATCAGTTCAAGAGCAGTGGCTTGGTATTTCAGCATTCTGGGATCCCGAGCCTCGTAGTTCCCTGTCACGTGGTTGACGATGAGTTGGGAATCGCAAAAAACGTGCAGGTCCTCAACTTGTAACCGTGCAGCTGTTCGGAGTCCAGCCAGAAGCGCCTCGTATTCCGCCTCGTTGTTCGTGGCTGGGAAGTTGAGTGTAATGGCACTTTCGTGGAGGACACCGCAGGGGGTGACGAGGACGACACCAGCTCCAGAACCGTTACTATTCGAGGCGCCGTCGACGTGCATTCTCCAAACGTCGCCACTAAATAGATTCCATGTTTTTCAAGCTTCATGTTGTTCTAGCATGCCGTACTTTGGCCGAACAAGGGCCTCTTCATCGGGATTTCCGGGTGTGAACTCAGCAATAAAATCGGCCAAGACCTGGGCCTTGATGGCGGTCCGAGGCTCGAAATGGATGTCAAAATTGGCGAGCTCGACAGCCCATTGGGAGACTCGGTTGGAGAGATCGGCCTTACGAAGAAGGTTCTTCAAAGGGAATTCGGTGAGAACGGTGATGGGATGTTCTTGGAAGTACGGGAGGAGTTTCCGAGCAGCAGTGACCAAAGCAAGGAGGAGTTTTTCCAGCGGTAGATATCTTGTTTGAGCAGGGAGAAATGTTCGGCTAGTGAAGTAGATTGGTTGGTCGTCGGCTCCTTCGCGCCGGACGAACGTCGAACTGACGGCATGTGGTGAGACGGCGAGATAAAGATACAGCATTTCAAAGGAGTGGGGCTTCACAAGGAGTGGAGAGGAGCCCAGATAGCTCTTTAGCTCGGCAAGGGTCGTGTCGCAATCCGAGGTCCACTTGAAACTTCGTCGGCTGTTCTTCTTGAGGGTTTGGAAAAATACATGGCATTTGTCTGACGACCGGCTAATAAAGCGATTGAGGGCCGCGGCCATGCCGGTCAACTTTTGGATCTCCCGAGGGGTGGATGGGGCTTTGAGCTGCTGGATGGCTACTATCTGGTTGGGGTCCGCCTCGATGCCTCTCCTTGTCACCAAGTAGCCGAGGAACTTTCCAGAGCTTATGCCGAATGCACATTTTTCGGCATTGAGGCGCAATTTGTACTTTTTCAGTATCGCAAATACTTCAGCAAGGTGGGAAAGATGATTTTCGGCTTTAAGACTCTTTACGACCATATCGTCAATATAAGCTTCCATGATTTCTCCGATGAGAAGGCCGAACAGTATGTAAATCATCCTCTGGAATATAGCCCCAGCGTTCTTAAGGCCGAATGGCATGACGAGGTAGCAGAAAAGACCTCGGGCTGTAATGAAGGACGTCTTTTCCATGTCATCAGGGTTCATTGCTATCTGGTGATAGCCACGGTAAGCATCCAGGAAGCTTAGCCGAGCGTGTCCCGCCGTTGCATCGACGAGCTGATCTATCTTTGGTAATGGGAGACAATCTTTCGGGCAAGCATCGTTGAGATTGGTATAGTCAACGCAGACGCGTAATTTTCCGTTCTTCTTTTTTACCACCACAGGGTTCGCGAGCCATGTAGGATATTGAACTTCTTTGATGGCACCGGCTTCAAGTAGTCGCTCAACTTCTTCGTTTACTGCATCCGCATGAAAAGCTGCCGATCGTCTCGGCCGTTGAATCACTGGTTTTGCAGACTTTGATACGTTGAGGGAGTGCTGTATGACTTGTGGGTCGATACCTTGCATGTCATAAGGGGACCATGCGAAGACTTCAATGTGCCTTTGTAAAAAGTCAAAAGTTTCTCGACGCTCTTCCTCTGGCAGCTCGGATCCGAGCAAGAAGTATCGAGACGCATCGTCGTTGATCGGTATCTTCTCGAGGTCTTCGATTGATTTTTGTTCGGCAGGACAGCCAACGTCTTCAAGAACGGGCTTGTCTGGGACCTCTACCCAATGAACATGGGATGGGCTGGGGGCTTTGCCGACGGCTGACACGAAACATTGCTTGGCTTGCAACTGATCGCCCAGTAGGTCTTCCGTTCGGCCATCTGCGTCGATGTATCGTACTACCTGATGGAAGGTTGAGGCAACGGCTTTGATGGAATGGAGCCAATTGCGTCCAAGGATGGCGTTGTACGGGCTCGGGCTTCAACTACAACAAATTCCATGGATGAACAAAGTGAGCCAGTGATGACAGGTAGAGTGACTTTTCCGACGGGCCACACTGGAGCTCCGTTGAAGCCAATTAGGGGGACCTCTGCTGGAAGAAGAGAAGACTCTGGGATGTGGAGTTCCTTAAAGAGAGACAAGTACATGACCTCCGCCGAGCTTCCTTGATCGATAAGCACCCGTTTGACAGAGTGGGTAGAGATTTGGATCGTGACCACCAGCGCATCGTTGTGAGATTGTTGGACGCGTTGGAGGTCCCGTTCCGTGAAAGTAATCGACCATGGTCGCTCAAGGGTCTTCAATCACTTGGGGGCATTGCCGATGGAAAAGACTTGGGGAGGATCTTTAGCGAGATCAAGTTCTTGCCGAAGCTTTTTGACGTCCGCTTTCGTTGCCGGGCCGTGGATGACATTGATGACTCCAACTGGCTGAGGGTTTTGGTTTGGAGCACCTTTATTCTGTTGTCGCCTCGGCGTCTTTGTCCAATCGATATGATCATCGAGAAGACCCTGAGTCGCCAGGTTTTCTAGAAGTGCTTTGTAAGGAGCACAGGCCATCGTATAGTGACCGAGCTCATTGTGGTAAGAGCATCGCTTCCTATTGTTGTCATTCCCCTCCTCAGTATTCAGCTTTGGAGGGTTCGGCCAAACAAAAAATGGTTCTCGCTCCAGTGTTCTAAGGAGGAAATAAATTGGCTCTTTAAACACCGTTGTCTCAGCAACGTAATCATGTGCCTTTGGAGCCTTCTTGTTTCCCGCCTTGATGGTATTGACCTGCTTCTTCGGTACCGAGGCTACCACTTGTTTTGAAGCCGCCAGCTGTGGTGTTGGAACATGAAGACTCGGCGAAACGGTGGATGTTTGTCCTCCTTGTAGTTCTCGTTCGGCAAGAAATTCTTCGTAGGTACAGAATTGTTCGACTGTCCTCATGAGCTCGTTCATGCCGTGGGGAGCCCGTATCGCCAACTCATCAAGAATCTTACTCCCAGTTTCCAGTCCATTTTTGAAGTTCCTGGCAGCCCAGTATTGATCGACACCGGGTATCTCATTGAACAGTTGCCAATAACGCTCAGCATACTTCCGAAGCGTTTCGCCTGGTCGCTTCTTCATTTGCGCCAAGGCATCTTCCTCCTTAGCTTGTTTGTTGCTTGTTATGAACCGATAGTTAAAGGCTCGCTCAAGCTCTTTAAAACTATGGATGGACCCTGCTTCCAGTTGATTGAACCACAACAAGCCGAGACAGCCCAAGCTTGAAGGAAAGGCCTTACACATAATAGCGTCGTCATCGGTTACGCAGGAAATGGTACTGCGGTAGCTGATGAGGTGTGTATAAGCCTCCGTCGTGCTTGGGTCAAACTTCTGGAACTTCGGGAGGTGCATACCGACCTTCGGCAGCGTTGCCTGAAATTTGGCCGAGAATGGAGATTCGGTCAACTTTCTCAACTGATATTCGTGCGTCGGCCTTGGTGGACGTCCGTCGCGGTCGTTGCGAGACCGTTTGGAAAGTCGATGATCCCTATCCTTATCAATCGTATCCTCGTGCCGACGCCTACTTGCGTTGCGTCTAGCCGTTTCAGGAGACTGCCGTTGGACGTTTTCTGGCTGACGTTCGGTGCGGTAGACCCTGCGGCGGAATGGATCGTCGTTTGGCCAAACAACGACGCTCACACTTCTTTCTCGAGGTAGCTTCTGTGTGCTTCGAGAATCTGTGGAGCGTCTGTCGTTGTCCTTTTTGTTGGGGGCTTCCTCGGGTTCCGCGGCGTACCCTACAGGGTCTTTGCTGTTCCTACAAGACGTTCGGCTCTTTCGCCGTCCTGAGTCGTAGGGAACCAGTGCCTGCGGATTGTCAAGGAGCTCAACTGTGTCATAGCTTTGGGAACCCTGGGAGTATTCGTCCCCCGCCGTTGAGCTGGAGTAGACGGTATGAGGGCTGCCTTCTCGTCTTCCATCCGTTCCGCCCAAACTGATTCCACCGCCTAGGCGTTTGTGGATCAAAGGACTGCTGCCCGAAGCGAGCGGCGCCTTCGACCTGATTGGCCGTTAAGGGTGGATCCAAACGATCGTGGACGGAGATACGACGTGGGTTGTCGTTTTCACCAAGGGGAGGAGGTGGAGGCAGGTCTCGCCGTCTGCGTCGTCCCTGAGAGTCAGAATGGGAGGCGGCCGGACGGTTACTTGCCTTGATTCGGGCCATTTCCATTTTTAGAATAGCAACGTTCGCGTTGGTTTGCTCTTGCTGTTATTCCAACATTTGGACGTAAGCCAGAGCGTCGTCGCTCAGGCCTGCTGGACGTGGGATGGAGGTGCTAGCAACAGGAGGCGTGAAGCCAGGAGGATGGGAAGGGGAGACGTTGTTTATTCCAGTGTCAGAAGTGACTTGTAGAGAGGGATTGTGTTGCTGAAAAGGAGGTGGTGGACCGCCCATTTCATAGGAGGAGGTATGGTTGTGAACGTTTGAGAAAAACGAAGAGAAGGAGGAGGAACCACGGAGGAGCCGCCGTGAGCTTTTAGGGAAATGGAGGGGGATATTCACGTCGGGTTCACCAAATTGTGGGGGCTCCGATCAACTGGTTCGAGGCTCGATCTTGACCTCGTCCTTCGTCCTGCAAAATGAAGCACGACTACAGACCACACCGGAGGTCCCCCGGAATGGCCCACCGGTGCAAGAATCAGTATTGTCGTTCTTGGAAAGAAAGAGAACGAAGAGCTAGGGTTTTGAGTTGGATTGTGCGTACCTTTCCCCAGGAGGCATAAAGGTCTATTTATAGGGATTTCCTAGCTTGGCTTCCAAGGTTGTACCCGTGCCTGGCACGTGTCGGCTGACTTCACCCTATCATCACTGTAGGGTTTCATAACCGTTTGGGAGGTGAGCTGGCACCTTCACGTGCCCTCATGCTTATCCTAGATAACTGCTCGGGTGACGTCACGTCCTATGTCATGGTTGAGACTGTTATCATGATCTTGATGAGCAGACGTTCGGCCCACGCTCGTTCAGAACCGAACGTGAGGCCGACGGTTAGTCAGTTAGGTAAGGCAGCCTCATCCGACAGGAAGGAGAAAGAGGCTCGGCTAATGGGTCTCAGCTGAGCCGAGCCTGTCGCGAACTTGTCAAGGGCGAAACGGCTTCCCCGGTTGAGGAAGAGGTTCTATTCAACACGCACGGCTCGAGCCCACATCGCTCGGCCTACTATAGAACCTACTCTCAACCCATCTAAACCCATATAAATATGGGTTGATATGGGTTGAACCCATATTAACCCATCATACAATATGGGTAGATTGGGTTGGGTTATAAGTGGGCGAGTTTGGGCGGGTTAAGAAATATGGGTTTGAATTGCCACCTCTAGTCATAGGCATGTTGTTATGTTGACTGGGTGTTTAGTAGGGGTGGAGTGTGTCATTGTTAATGTGTATGCACATGCACCCAATGAAGCAGCTAGCAGACAGGAATTGTGGAATGTTTTG
>BPLS01030616.1:194366-214313 GCA_019656275.1 Rhododendron kiyosumense | reverse complement strand
TTCTTGCCGACGCCATGGGTGTTAGACACCTTAGAATCTAAATTTTTATTTTTTTGGCTCAACAAACGAAACTATTATATTAAACTCGAAGGGTTACATCGAGGGTCTCAACCACAATAAACACAGAAAACTTACACCATCAAGCAGAAGACAGAAAATAAAAGAAAACACCTTAGAATCTAAATTTGGTTCTTGTTTTCTTCTTAGATTTGTCTGTAATATGGTACTTCAGTCCGTATGACTATGGCTCTCTAGTTTAATTTATGGGTATTTCCGTTGGCCAAAAAAAAAATCACACCCTATCTAGTTAAACTGTTTCTTAGTACTGAAATAAGCTACTTTTGGTTACACTCAAAAGTTACTCTATATTCTAATTTCCATAGTATTCATATTCTTTGAAATGGTAAGATAGAATTTTAAGAAGATTAAACTTAAAGTCATTCTTTATGACGAGAATGTCTGGAAATTTTTCCCAATTTTTTTTAGTTGGTTCGCAAAAAATTTGAAGCAAAACAAAGAAAATTTCACAGTAGAGAAGTATGATAGAAAAAATTAATCAATTTAATCCAAACTCAACTATCTTGCCATTGTAAATAGAGAGGAAAACAAAAGAAAAAGAAAAAAAAAAGTGTAATATTGCGGCTCAAATGTATTCAATGTTGTCAATTGTGTGCAAGTCTACATGTATCAAATGGATTTGGGGTTCCTGTAGTGCCCAAGGCACCAACACCAACATCAACATTTCCTCTGATTGTGGGCCCTCTATAATATGCTTTTGTCATAAATTGTCAAAGAGATTGAGAAGGGCGAAAAGAAAGATTCCAAAAAAAACCCTTCTTGTAGAGATTAGGATTAAAGCCGAAAAATTGATACATAGAAAAAGGAATGTCCCCTCTTCTTCTTTATCATCTAATAACATCCAGAATAAGAACTCCATTATTTGTAAGAATGCTCGTAAGACAATGGATATAGGAGCAAGGCTGGACGTGAAATTTAAAGGTGTCAAGTAATAGAGGTAGTGGACCTCAATCAGCTGATTCAGCTCAAGTCCGTCCAACTAAATAAGAAGAGCCAGCTGGCAGTTCAGTTTAGTAAATGAAATTCATTCTAGATTCTCATTTGATATGTTCCACAATACAATAATAGGAGTTGTACGCAGCTTACTTTATACCAGATCGAATACAACTAAATTTAGTTGGAATGAAACTGAAATGAATATCAAAGAAACACTATAATCTGAATTTCATTTACTAAACTGAACTAATTGAGGTCCACTACCTCTATTATTACTTGACAAAAGGGAGGAGGAGCAATCATTACTGATCAAACAAAAAAAAGTATCTGTCATGTTAATCATTCATTTTGCTAAGAATATTGAGTACATCATTTTTTTTTTTTTGCTCAGCAAAGAAAATATTTTATTAAACTCGACAAGGGGTACATCGAGAAGAAAACAAGTAAAGAAAGAGCTAGATAAAGCCTGAATTTACATACACCTCCAACCGATAGTTGGATGCACACCTGAAAACTAGGTTACAATCTCAGTTTTCGGACACCATCTAGGAAAATTTTGAACTCCTCAACAGTGTAGACCTTGATGTCGAACTTCGCCTTCATCCACAACGCAACTCTAGTTTTGACTAACTCCCCCACCTCCCAAACTTGTTTCGTTGAATTGTTGAAGATAGAGTCGTTCCTCACCAACCAAAGAGACCACAACGTTGCATAGAAGCAAGCTTCCCACACATGTTTTTCCAAGTTGAAAAATCCATTCGTAAACCACCAATTTGCTAATTCCGGGACAGATAGTGGACAGACCCATTTGATGTTCCACCAGTCTAGAATTATTGACCATACACTCCAAGAAAAATGACAATGAAGAAACAAATGCGGATGGGTTTCAAGATTCGAGGAACAAAGGGGACACAAAGCTAATTGAATCTCACTGATCAAGTTTTTGCTGAGAAGGATCGACCTGGTTGCTGCTTTTTCCTTAACCGCCATCCAAGCAAAGATTTCCACCTTGGGAGGGCCCAAATTCTTCCATAGGGACCCCAACAACGTATTGCTCGGATAGTTTAGCAATTCCCAGTGCCCATAAGCTGACTTGACAGAGAAAATACCGTCATTCGTCCATCTCCACTGCAGGGTATCAGGTTTCGATGGGTCTAGAGTGACCTGTTGGAGCCTCTGTTTCAAGTTATCCATCTCTTGCTTCTCTCGCCCAAACATTTCTCTCCTGAATACTAAATCCCATGATCCTTCAACTCTCAAATTACTAATCAACACCTCTTTTTGAGTAGATAATGAAAACAGCCTAGGGTAATCTTCTTTCAAAGAAGATTCACCTAACCAAATATGATCCCAAAACACGGTTGCATTGCCTGAGTTTACCTGAACTCGAAAGCTATCTCGAATGGAATAGCCCAGATGGGAGGAGGGATTATCCAAAGAACAAATATCTGACCATATTCTAGATGATGAGCCAGAACCGTGAACGTAGGGCAGCCAACAGTTTCCATCTAAACCGTATTTTCCTCTAATATTGAGTACATCATTGATGCAAAATAAAACTGACGCAAAATTCCATCTAAAGATGGATAAGACTTTATAAATGAAAAGAAAGAAAGAAAAACAATGACCAAGACTTTGTGACTGTGGATTACATTCCCATTGATTAATCAATAGATTTCTTCTCCTATTCAAAGTACTATGAATTACATGAAATTTTGTGTTATTAAATGTTGGATTATTCTAACATCCACTCAAATGGTGTAGGATAATAGATAAAATATGTATTGATATTCGAGAAAAATATATTGATATATGTGAAAGTGTATTAATATTCGTAAAATATGCATTGATATTCGAACTTGTTTGAAATTATGTATATATTATGCTCCGCCTAGTGTGTGAAGGTTAGCAATTGATTAATCAATGGGAATGTATATATTCTTTTTTTCTTTTTTTGAATAAATCCACATGAAATAGAAAAACGCTAACCAAATATGGGAGGAAACTTGAACCTTGTTTCTACATAGCTAGATCAATTCAATCAGACACTCGCCAATTTTATTGGTTGCGTCTGCTTTTCCTTCTTCTGGATTAGCACAACGTATTTGTCACAAAATCTTGGTTGGTCAATTTATTTGTTTTTTCCTTTCTTTCAAGTGTAAGTCTTGGTCAATTTTTTTTGTTTTGCATGGAAGTCTTTGTCATTACTTTAAATCTTTGTTGATAGCCCCATTACTTTTTTAAGGCAAAATCTATCGTCAGACTATAAGTGGGTCCTTTTACCTCCTAGATTTTGCGGAAAGTATAGGTACACTGCATGAAAATGCGGTGAACGTCCAACGTGAGCTTATTGGCAGGGGTAGAGCCATAAATTTTTGACAGTGGGGTCAATTTTTTGTAGCACAAAAAAAATTTGTTTCATACTACTTGATGGTAAAAAAAAAAAAATTGAAATGGTAAACACAAAGGAGTTACGTAGATATTTTTGGGGAAAAAGTGATGAAATTTTACTTTGCCCCCTTTTTTTTCCTCAAATTTCAAACTTTTAAACGGACTGGGACAAATTGTAATGTAAAAGTGGGGTCAAGTAAGCAATTTTAGAGTGAAAACTATAACTATCTCCATTATAATTTGGAAAACAGTGGGGTCGGATTCCACCCTTTGTCTCAAGGTGGCTTCGCCCCTGCCTATTGGGGCCCACTTCGGGCCTCAAAAAAATACATAAAATATTCATAAATTTTAAAATAATATTTCATAGAAACATGTAAAAAATTAGCTCTAATGGATATCGGTATGTATGTTTTTCGAAATTCCTAGGAATGAAATTGTTTAGATTTGCAGTTTCGTCCCTTTAAATTCAAAAAATATATCTACTGATATCTGTTGAAGCTGATTTTTACAGGATCTCATAAAATATTATTTTAAAATTTATAAATATTTTTCTGTCTTTTGTTAGGGCCCAGAATGGGTCCCGATAAATATGCAATAAACGGTCGCCGTGAAATCCATGGAGTAGCCGTAGTCCTGCTGTAAATTTTGTACGTTTTCTGAGAACTTGTGCAGGTAAAAGGTCTACTCTCAAATTGAAGGAAATAATTAACCCACCATTCCCTGTAAATAACAAAAAGAGTATGTGTTTATTTTTTCCACACAATCACGCACACTTTCTCGGAAAAGTAACTTTCCCTACTTTTTATTTTACTTTACTACTACTAGTTTCCTTTACCATTTCGGGCTGCGTGCTTAAGAGCATCTACACTAATGGCTCCGTTCCGAAAACAAGAATAAGTACTTATTTTTTAATAAGATAATTTCAAGTTCAAAAATTATGTATTTACACAAGTTATTTTTCTATCAATATAAATCTTATTTGATAGATCTCATTGAGACCTTTTATACGGTGCAAAAAAAATTGAAAAATTATTTTTCATTTACATTATTTTTGAATTTGAAAATGTGAAATAAGTACTTATTTTTTAAGAAGGTGTTCTGAAACGGGGTCACACTGTAGATAAACTACCTAATGAACAGTAAATATTTTTGGTTTAGCTATCAATTTTTTCTTCTTTCATAACTACACCAATACTATTTATCATCAATTAAAATTTACATTTTTTGTCTGTTTAATTTTTCTTAGACTGTATTAAGTGCTCCAATTTTAAATTCGCTTAAATTGGTGTGAAAATTTTATTTTTTGGTCATTTTATCTTAAAGGGTCATAATAAATTTTAGTTTGTAGGGCTCGCATAATTAAGTATTTATTCTTTATTTGGGACTTTGTAGAGCAAATATTTGATTATGATAATTCTAGAGACAAAAATTGATTACTATCCTTTAGGATAAAATGATCAAAAAAATAAGATCTCGCACCGGTTCAAATGGAATAAAAATTGGAGAACTTAATTTTTTTTAGACTTTTGTATATTAAAAAATATGTTTAAAAAATTAAGTACCCCAATTTTTAATCAGTTTGACCCAAGGCAAATATCTTATTTTTTCTAATTATTTTATTCTAAGGGATTATGATTAATTTTTGTTTATAGGACTGTTATAATCAAGTATCTTTTCTACATGATCTCAAATAAAGAGTAGAGACTTAATTATGAAAGTTTTAAAGACAAAAATAAAATTTTAATAAATAACTCATGAACAGTGGTTTGATAGTTGTAGTGAACTTTTTTTGTAAATGAGAAATGGCTAATTGTTTACCTGAGTTGATGCAAGCTTGTTTTGGTGTCCAAATTTGGTAAATAGTAAGTCTATCCACACAGACAAATTGTATACAGATTAGGCACAAATTTTGTTGTAGGATCCACCACAGATCTCACACAAATAATTCGAACTATTCATTAAATATATATATTTTTAAAGGTTCCTGCGAAAAATCATCTCAAACCGATACCTATAGTACAATCGAAAATCTGAATAAAAAGTTGGATGATTGGATTGAACATCTATAAGTATTGGATTGAGTTGATTTTCACGGAAACCATTGAAAAAATATTTTATATTTAATCAACGGATTGGATTGTTTGTGTGGGACCCGTGATAGACCCCACAATAAAATCCATGCACAATCTGTATGCAAATATTTGTGTGGTTAGCAGAGTTGTTTGGTAAAATAGCTTTATTTCAAAAGTCGAAAAAAAAAAATTCACACTGAAGATGTGGAAAGAAAACTAATGAACCATTGGTCGTTGGAGTAGTAAAAAAGGAGGTGCATCTCAGATGGAGAAAAAGGGTAATGGGGTCAACCGCCCTTTTTGGGCGCGTGCAGGACACCATCGTCAGCCCATTTGGCTGACTATAGAGGATCCGTAATTTTAATCTCGTTCACTTAGTTTTCTTTATGTATTTTTCCCGTCAGGTTCACTTTAATGCATGAAAATTTCCGATGTGATTTTAGGTGGGTCTTCCTTGAACCAATAATTGCATTTTTATTTATCCCTTTTCCAGTTTTTTCTTACATTCAAGTCGAATTTTTTAGAAATCAGTTAGTATTTATCCTGACAGAGGTATCAAAAAACTTAAAATATATTAAGACCAAAAACTAAGAATAATTGACTAAAAATGGATAAAAATTTTAGCCATGTTTACAGTTTGTTTAAGTCGATTTATATTTTTACGCTTTTTTCAATTCTAGCTACTCTTGGAGCCCAATTTTAATCCTGAATATATATTTTGACAACAAACTAAAAAAATCCATTAAACACCAAATATACAAACATCTGCAAGAATAATACTCAAAGTTACTCTATAAATCTAATTACTATAGAATTCATATTCTTTGAAATAAAACTTTTAACAAGATTAAACAAAAAGTCATTCTATATGATGAGAATGTCCGGTATTTTTCCCAAAATTTTTAATTTGGTTGCATTTGAAGCAAAACCAAAAGAATAGTCATAAGAGAAATATATTGCATAAAATCCTAATCAATTGTAATTTTAGTTTTAACTCTCGTAACTCAACGTTGAAAATTGAGAAAAAAAGAAGAAAAATTAAAGTGTAGTGACTGGGGCACAAATGTGTTCAACAATAAGTCCACAACACACGCTTCGGTGTGACGAACACACACACTTGTTCGTTATGGCAGAATTCAACACATAGAATTTGATAGGTGCATAAATGTACCCATTTACGCCCCCTAATTTACTTTTGTTATGTCCGTTTATTTTATAATTAATATGGAGTTTGATATCCGTTTCCCTTGTTTTAGGATCCGCGAAGCCGTTGGATAATATTTGGTGCTAAAATGCAAAGAATGGCAATATGGTTCAGCTTCACGGCTAATCAGTAAAGAATGAGAATTGTAATTTGGCAACCTGTGGACCGACCCATAATTGTTTCAAAGATTTGTCTTTGGCAATTACAATAAAAGAGGGCTCACTGATTACAATGGAAAGAAAAATGATTTGGTGCTATCAATTTTCCATATGGAGCTGCCGGTTCTACCATTATAAAAGGCAGCAAGGCTTTTGTTTTGAGGACAGTTTTTTTTCTCAAGCATAAAGACGAGAACGGGGGCTGCCATGACGGAACTTCTTCCCACGACAAAAAGGAAGAACGGGGCTGCTGAAAAGAACAAAGTACGGGGCTGCCAGGTGACGTTTCGTTTGTTTTTTATTCTTAGGGGCTGTTCAGACAAAAAAAAATAAGCCTGGCTGTCCCGCAAAAAATGAGTCAACTTATGCTACAATGGTTCGGCTAAAAAGGCAACCTAAAAAAGTCAAGTGAAATTATCAAAATGCCTTGCCTATTTGTCTTCCTCTGGCTTATTAGAGAATTTGTGGGGTGGGGGTATTTTTGGAACGCCAGGGTGGGGTCAGGGGAGGGTGACAAAGAAAAAGCAAATACCACTTTAGGAAGAAGCCAATAAAGCCAACCCTAAGCCTTAAAGGTTGGCGGGAAAGCCAGGTTGGCTCATTTTTGGTGGGACAGCCAGGCTTATTTTTTTGTCCGAACAGCTCCTTAATACAACGGCTTTTAATTTACAGTTTTTCTTCCAAGATTATTCCATTCAAGTTATTTGAAATTTTGTTTAATTACTCGCATTCTGGTAACTTGTTCTAATTTTCGTTCTTCATAAAAGTTGTTCGTTGGAACTTGTTTGGTTGATATCTTTCGTTTGTTTTCCATAACAAGCAATAGAAGCATGATGCAATCTAGAGTTTCTTTTGTTTATTGCTTAATAATGAATGAGTAGTTATACAGGTAGGGTCGTGAGGTGATTAGCACGTCATGACCAGTTTGGGCACTGTTTCTATTTTCAAACAAAAAATAATTTTAGATTGAAAAAAAATACTTCCCGCAAAGGAACCCGGGCATTGTCGGAACCCATGTGAACGGGAGAATTTGGGTCCAAAACTCATTTTCCGCTGTGTATGGGTAAACGGCGACCATTGGGTCTCGCATCTTGCGGGGTATCTTTTTCAATCTAAATTTGAACGTTTCTAAAACACCGAATGGAGCAAGTTAATCTAGACTGGTTATGAGTGCTATGAACCCTATAACCGTACCTCCTTTTAATTATTTGCAAAAACCCAATTTCTTAGTTTTAGTTATTCTCAATCAATTGTCAAGAGGTGGCTACCTAAGAGCCCATTTAAATTATAACAACCCGAGTTTTTAGTCAGCACACATCACCATCTTTGTGGATTTGGCTCCGGTCTTACCGGATATTGTGTTACGTCGGTCTCCGCCCTACGCCTGGTGCTTGACCGACCAGGTGTTAATAAAATTAAACTGAAAATGCGTCCCAAGCGTAGGACTCTCGACCAGTGTAGCACAATAATTCCGGAAGTACCGGAGTCGAACCACAGAGACGGACGGACGGTGCTTACTCAAAAGTGTTGAATTCTAGTTTAATTTGGCTCTTAGGTAGCCACCCCTTGTTCAATGAGATTGATTACTAACTAAATTACGAAACTAAATTAATTAAATAAGGATTTAGCCTCCTCTTGATTCAGGTTATGAGCATTAGGACCCGAAGAATTTTCCCAATAATGGGCACCCGCTGTACTACCCTGGGCCGGAAACCTACCTTTCTCGTGCTGCAGTTGACCGACAACCGCAATGAGTTGTGACATTTGGGTTGTAAGGGCCCCAATTTGCTGTCTCGTTTCCGTCTGAAATGTCATCTATGACTGCATCAGGGAATTGACAGTATCATCTAACTTATGATCACGCGTGGTCATCTGTGAATAACCTGGGGGAGGACCACGAGTGGATGGACCTGCCCCCCTACCAAGTTGTGGCTGGAAATGAAATGGAATGACCTGGCCTTGAGGAGGCCTGAACGATTGGGCCTGTTGAAACTGCTGCGGCGGAGGTAGTGCAAAGGATTGCGCTTGGCCTCCACCTACGAGTCTGGAGTCTGACCACCGATTGGGCCTGTTGAAACTGCTGCGGCGAAGGTAGTGCAAAGGATTGCGCTTGGCCTCCACCTACGGGTCTGGAGTCTGACCACCCAAAATTGGGGTGATCCTTCCATTCCGGATTATACGTGGTAGAATAAGGATCCCAAGTCCTGACTGCATTGACTTCTTTTTGACTAAACTGACTCGCCCCCTTGGCGGCAGTAAACCTAGGGCAAACGGTCGCGGTGTGCCCTTTACAATCACACCACATGCAAACTTCCTCAATTGATACCTCTTTAACTGGACGAACCTGCCTCGCCTCTAGCTCCTCTAATCTCTGAGCCATTTTCTCAACCTGAGCCTGGAGTCGCTGGTCACGAATGGTAACCGGGACAACGTTGGACCCAGAAGGTCCGGATCGCTCAAAATCAGATGGTTCTAAAGCCCTCTGCCTATCAGCTAGGTCATCTAAGAAATCCCAAGCCTGGTCTGCTGTTTTGGACAAGAAATCGTCCCCTTTGCAAGAATATTCTATGTGCTGGACTGGCTCAGAGTTGAGACCCAAGTGAAAGAAACCGACTAACTGAATTCTCTCAAAACCATGGTGTGGCAGCCTTAGGAGCAATTCCTTGAAACGCTCCCAAGCCTTGAGAAATGACTCATCTCTCTCCTGCCTAAAGCCTTGGATTTGACGCCTAAAACTCTTAGTCTTAGCCTCAGAAAAGTACTTCTTATAAAAGGCGTCATGCACTTGTGCCCAAGTGGTGAAGGATTGAGACTTTTGCATTCAGAACCATAGAAGCGCGCCATCCCTCAATGTCGCCTCAAACAGCTTGAGGCACGCATTCTCATTTTGGGTGTTAGACGCAAGGTTGCGCATCAACCCCTCGAATGTCTGCACATGCTCGTACGGATCATCGCACTCCCTCCCGTGGAAACTAGGGAGACTATTAAGGACACCAGGTTTGACTGTAAAGGCGTTGTGTGCCTCTTGTGTCTCTTGAGGGAACACAATGGGTCCGAGAGGAGTGGTCCTCTCGGGATGTATGTGCTGCCTCAAGGACGGCTGAATAGCTACTTGCCGATCTCCCATCTCGACGGATTCTAATTCTGACTCCGAAACTGACTCTGGAACTGACTGGAAAAGAGGATTGCTGACACTTACTGACTCAAAAGGCAAATCTATATAAACACCACTAATGGAAATAGACTCTGACTGGTACTCAGCTAAGTCTGACTCTAAACTAGAAGATGAAGAACTAGAAAACACAGGCTGACTCGACTCCAGTTCTTTTCGAACTAAACGATGTGTCGGGTCGCGATAATAAAGAGGGTCCTGTTTAAAGGACACCTTCTTCTCTCTACCTATGGTGACTCAACTAAAAGACAAAAGACACGAAAACTCACACTCTAGAACACTCGTCGCCGTCCCCGGCAACGGCGCCAAAAATGCTTGACCGACCAGGTGCTAATAAAATTAAACTAAAAATGCGTCCCAAGCGTAGGACTCTCGACCAGTGTAGCACAATAATTCCGGAAGTACCAGAGTCGAACCACAGAGACGGACGGACGGTGCTTACTCAAAAGTGTTGAATTCTAGTTTAATTTGGCTCTTAGGTAGCCACCCCTTGTTCAATGAGATTGATTTACTAACTAAATTACGAAACTAAATTAATTAAATAAGGATTTAAAAAGGAGAGTACAGCCGAGGGAACTCAGCGTCCGCAACTAGCCTAAACAATGTTTACTCGGGCCACAATTATTCACTTTGTTGATTTTAGAATAGGAAAAAGGATCCCTAACAAATGCGCACCACCTGTCACCAGTATCCGTGCGCATTCGAACTCCGGCGATGCCTGGGTTTTGTTTGTTAGAAGAGTTTTCGTCTTCTAAAATTGCTTAAAGATTAAATTAATTCGATCCCGAGGTAAAAACATTAATTAAACTAGCCACGAGACGCCTTTGCCCCGTGGCCGCACTCTACAGAACTACTCACTCATAATTTTATTAAACGCAGTAACAATTAAAACCCTAGATCTAAACATGCTTCGAATAATCGGAATAGAAATAAAAACACGATTCCACAGACTTACGGACGAGTAACGGATTCGATTACTGAAGAATAACAGGAATTAAAGCTGGAAAACTCGAAAGAACTTCAATTAAAACTTGAATCTGCAATTAAAAACTTAGAAAACAGTAGCCAAAAGTTAAGAGCTGAAGAAACGTCGTTATGAAAAAGCTGCTAAAATCCTAAGTAAAAACGTACCCTAATTCTGAGCTAAAACGGGGTTTTTATACTAATCCCTATTAAAATCCTAACACAAATCGAAATGGGAACCGCCATAGCACAAAACGCCGCCGTTCCTAGGCCTTTAAGCCCTCGGTAGCGCTACACCAAAAAGGGTGTAGCGCTACCTAACCCTTTAGCTGTTCCCTTTAACTTCAAGGTAGCGCTACAACAAAAAAGGTGTAGCGCTCGCGAGAGCTCTGTCCACTTATGTCGCATGCTATGCCACTTTTGAGCGCTATACCACATCTTCTGTAGCGCTCACTAAAGTTCTGTTCACCTTCTCACGAATTTGTGTCCAACACTTAGTCTCCACGGCCCTTCTCGCTCTCAATCTCCATCACGGCCTTTCCAGATACCTCTCATTAGTGCCAAAACATCTCAATTTCCTGCAAATTAAGTACAAACACAAAATCCAACCACGTGCACGCATTAAATGGAAAATGAGAATTAAATGCACGTCTAACGCTCTAATTTCTCCTACTTAGGCGCTTAAATTCACGAATTCCGCGCGCCTATCACTTGGGGCAACCTATTATTTTAGGTCTAGAAAATCGTCAAGCAGAATTCATTGTGAGAGTTTCTTGTATTGATTCGATTCCTCTATACAACTCAAGAGCCACCTTGATCTGTATAAGTATGTATTCACGTTTTCTGGAACAAGATACCAACTTCTTATTCCATACACCAAAGTTTCGAGTTTTGTTCTTTTTTTGTTTTTTGGTACTTTGGAATGATATAAAACTAAGAGAACAAGAGTTTGTGCAACAGAAGTGCGAGCATAAAATAGTAAATTACACCACATCAACAAAGATTCCTAGCTAGTCAAGGAATTCCCTTAGGTTGAGGCTATCCCAAATCATAAACTCCCTAAGCCAGAGAGATTGATTCACCGAGACCACCAGATCTAAATTCTGTGAGTTTTGTTCTTTATGTAAAAGAGAGGTAGAAGCAAGTTCAGTTCACCAAGGTTGCTCACATGGTGTGTATGGGAAGTGGTTCTAACCTGTAACCAGATAACTCCTGAAAGATAGACGCCGATTCAACCTCTACCAAGAACGGACGCATAATTTCAGGGGTGGGCAAGGTCAAAAGAAAGTTTGTTACATATAGAAAACGATATTAATTTTGCCAACATAAATTGTAAAAATAGTACCAGAAGATTGTAATATATGGAGTACTATATTTTTTATCAACCTATTCAGCTATAATGAATTAATGATATGTTCTTCTATATTAATTTATAATTGCATAAAATCTCGTGTATCGCAATCTATTTTAAAAGCAAAATATTAGTATTGCAAAAATGAACATTATTTGTCCAAAATTTATTGGTTGGGAGTCTTGGGTTGTTCAAAACGACGTTCGGCAGGCGAGCCTAAATGATTTTGAACTTTTTGACAAAAAAAAATACTGTAATTAATCTAATAAAAAATTTAAAATATGGATAGAACGGTCCCCCAAATTCATCTAGCCTTCAGTCTGCATTCTACATGTTAGGAACATAAACCACGGTCTCTTTGTGTTGGCGAATTCCACAGTAAAACACACATATGATTGTATCCTCATTTATCGAGTTGTAATGTATTTATTTATTTATTTCTAAAGTGTCTGTTTAGAAAGTAGAAGAAATCAAATATTGTATAATTGAGAGAATAGTTTGCCAAAGAAAATCAAGACTCTCAAAGGATTTTGTGCACATGGCAGCTGAATAAGGAAAGGGAATTAAAGATTCAAGAGTGAGATTGATAAGGTAATTTGTATGGAAGGAAATCAAAGGAAATGAAGACTTGGCAAAGTATTTTGTGGACAAGGGAAGGGAGTCACGAAATCAAGATCCTTCATATATAGAAACTTCTTTCCGCACAAGGTGCTCAAGCACTACCTGCAAGTTCTTTTCGAGTTGCTCGAGCAACCTTCTTGTTTTCTAGCAATATATTTATATACGGTTTAGTTGGGTTTTCAAGTAGATCAAATATATGAGTGCAGATCCTCCCTTGCTCCAAAACTGAGAAATAACCAGTGGAGATTTTAGTTTGTCTCTTGGAGTAAACATATGATTCGTTGATCTTCAGACTTTCAGAATAACTCCAAGAGTTCTTTTCAAACTCTGATTCTATTGAGTGATTTATTCTTCCGGTGGATTTTGGAAGTATCTCGGAAGGCTTGAGCGATTCAAGGCAGCGGCGGTCAAGCACTGGGTGCGGTGAACGAGCGATTCGACAATCAACCCTGGTCAACCGAGAGTGATTCTAAGTTGTAAGTATAGGTTTGTTTGTAACCGTACAATGAGTTATAGTGCATGATTTCCTTCCCGTGGTTTTTTCCCGTTTAGGATTTTCCACGTATGTCCTGACATTCTTTATTTGTTTGCTTTCCTTTGGTGAGATTGATTTAATTTTCAGTTGGTGGGTTAATTAATTAAAGAGATAAACATAGCAAATCTATATACCTAGGCGATCTAGGATTTTTCACTACAGATTTATGCTACAATGTAAGTAAAGACAGATGCATATATATGTAGATTTTGGTGTGAAATGAGGACGGTCATCAAAACGGAGCCAAAGTGCATGGGTGTTTGGGATTCTGTGCTCCTAATTAATAAGAGTAACCAAGAGGTTAATTTGGTCGAATGGGTTTGAGAAAGTACATAAGTATTTGATCTCCGTGAGATCGTGAGATTGCATGTTTCAATTCTATCCTAGAGACCAAACATTCTAAATCTTAAGACCACCAGAGATTTTGTTTGGTCATTAACTTTAGGAGTTTAAGAATAATGTGAGATATGCGCAAACTACATGACCCGAACATCCAGATACAAACACACAAATTAATAAACTATTTTAGAGAACATGGGTCTAGACGTTGACTTTGAGAGACTTGCTCTCCATAATTTTCTCCTAGGTCTACACGTTGACTTTGGGGGACTTGGTCTCCATAATTTTCTACTAAATATCTGGAATTTATTCTTTCTTATCCCTAACTAACCTCACCTACGTTATAATCCTCAATTTGTTTTTGCTTTTTTTTTTTGGTAATTATTATCCTCTATATGTTTCAGATAGAACTTTGATTCGACTAAGTGTCTTTGAAAGTTATAAGCATTAATGCTAAGTAGCCCAAAAAGTTAACCCGAAAATGTTTCAAAAGAGAAATAAGAGTTCCAGATCACAAAAATTTGTCCTTGTTTTTTTTTATTTACTCCAATTTTTTTGTATAGAACTCCCCAAATATCTGATAATAAGTTGATTGATTAACAAACTAATTCCGGTTCAATTCCTCTTTTTTTTTTTGTTGATAGGCAACACAATTTATTAAAAACTCAATAAAGGGTTCAATTCCATTGTCCACTAATGGAGGGTCCAATTGAAACCAGAGGCTAAACCCTATATAGAATTGGACCAACAAAGAAATTGATAGTACACGGTTGGGAGTTCAATATCATACCAAAGGTTTCGCAAGAGCCTCTAGTTGTGTCGTGACTTCAAGACTGTGCCTCAAGCACAACATTGCTCTTCATATAGACCCGTTTGGGTCCAAAAAGGGATCCAAGCAGTTCAATGTGCATGTCTCATCGATTTTCTTGTGCACATAAAAAATCACACATACTGAAAATCGGTAGTCACATGATTTCAACAATTTTATCATGAAGTTAATTAATTCTCAGAAATCATACTAGTTGTTAATTTTAAGTGACATATAGAATTCCAGTCATGCTTATATCAATGTTTGACAGTGTGATTTTTTTATGTACGTGCCAAACTCAACGTTGCCGGAGAAAATAAACGATTCGAATCACTTTTTGGGCTTGTGATGGGGCCATACGAGAGGCACAACAAGATGGTGATTCCACTTTGCTAACTTTGAAGTTTCCTTGAAACAGTACTTAGTTAATAATTTGATTGAAAGAGTGTGTAGCTATCATTTGTAGCTTTGCCTGCGCATGAGTGTATCTGTAACTCATCAGAAAAAATACCTCTTGGAGTCAGACGACCTTGAAATATTTTTAGTTCCAAAACCACTTATTGGGAGGTGACTAGGATTCAGATTCGGCCCATCGCAATTGGATCTAACAAACACCAGCTTGTAAAAAAATTCTCAGATTTCCATGGTTTTTAGTTAGGTCTCCGTTGGGACAGTGATCCACAACATCCAAAGTTGTAGTACCGTTCTGGTTCTTGAGATTGGTGTGGCGATCTTTGACACTCTTTATTCCTAACAGATATTCTATGGTCTGCATATCCAAAGCGCCATTAGTGTTGGAAAAAGATCAACTAAGACCAAGAATTAAAAAGCAATTGAAGCTTGAGAAAAGTTTTTGATTAGATATTGTTCCCTCCAGGTCAACCCTCTTATAACTCCCTATCCGGCTCAACTTTCACCAACAGAGAGGTTTAACACAAGAAACCCTATTATAACTCCCTATCCGGCTCAACGTTCACCAACAGAGAGGTTTAACACAAGAATCAATAGCAATATAGCATGCAGGTAAAAATCGAACCATAGGCCAAAAGCTTGTCAAGACTTTTGCTTTTTATATAGTTACCATTGCACCAAGCACAATTATTTAGGGCGAGAAGCGGAGTGAGACGCAAAGGTCTATTGGAATCTAAGTGCGAGGCAAGGCACGACTTTTGCCCAACAGATTAAATATGTTTTTAATTCTGAAAAAACAAAAAAAAAAAAAAAAAAAACAAAGCCAACATGATATCCTTCGGGCCGAGAGAAAAAAAAAAAAAAAAAAACATGATGTCCTTTGGATAAACCGAAAGGTCCAAAACTGACAGGCTAGAAATTGGGGGTGTGGGGTTTGACGTTGCCCTTGATAGATTTAACATATGAACTGTTCTGTCATTTAGGTAGACTCGAGAATAACCCACGAATGGACAAAGTGACCAAGTAAGTTGCCAGTCCTTCGTATTGGTCATCTCGATCAATGTAGGTAACTACATGTGTACACAATGCAGCAAGATGCAAAATAGTGTTGCCATCCTTGTCTTCATAGTTGAGTTGAAACTCATTTTTCATTGCTCTGCCGGTATTGCACTGATGTCTTGAAAGCCTCTAATTTGTTATATTTGACACAAAAGTGCAGAATCATCTCCCGGCCCTCTGCCTAGTTTCTTTACGAGGCCACTCAATAAAGTATTTTAAAATTACTGAAAAGTTTGGATTCTTTTTGTGACACCCCGAAGTGGCCCTCAAAAAACGGTCTAAGCACAGACTAATGCACATATTATAAGAAGGTTTCTTTATTTGTTTGGAATAAATTAGCTATGGATTGTCCGAGGAGTGACTATGTAAGAGCAATCGCTATTTCATTTTTCAAAAAATTTCCATTATTAGAGTAGCGTTTGTTGAAAATATTTTTGCTACATAGATTTGTCCCATGAAGCTGATAAGTGTCAAAATATACATATTTTGGTTCTCCAAACTACATTTGTTATTCAATTATTTTTGTTAATTGATACTACCTCCGTCCCTAAATGTTTGGCCGTTTCACTAAACAAGAACTCAAAAATAATGCATTTCTTTCAATAAAAAATTTGAACTTTTTTCATAAATTAAAAGAACTCATCGTTATCTAGTGAAATGTTGAAAAAAATTTAATTTTTACTTCCTCGTTTTGCGAAATGGACAAATATTATGAGACGGAGGGAGTATTTATTTTGTTCTTTTGTTGTTTATGGGTTGTTCGAGCTCGTTGTTTGAGATTTTGGATAAAAGCGGAAGATACAAGAAACTTGGGGTCTAAATGCAAAGTGTTTAAAGATGGATTATTGATTTATTATTTCATGAAGTCCAAGGGTCTTTGTGTGATTAAACTTTTCAATCCCTATAAAATCAAATTACCCTACTGACCTGCGGCAGCTTTTTTTTGGAAGAAAAGAACGGACAAAACGAAGGACGGGGCTGCAACTGAGAGGCTTCTGTTCCGAATGTATCGTTTACTTTTCTTCGGAATTTTTTTTTCAAGTTTTGAAACTTTAGTCAATTACTCACAATTCAGTAATTCGTTTTAATTTTCGTTCTTCATTAAAGTTATTCGATTGTTTTTGTTTGGTTTGGATCTCTTATTTATTTTTCATATCGAGTAATAGAAACATGTTTCAAACTAGGGTTTCTTTTGTTTCCTGCACAATGATTAGTGAGTAGTCGTATAAGTAGGGTCGCGGGCAGATTAGCACATCGTGACCAATCCAGGCACTGCTCCTGTTTTCAAACAATGAAAAAAAAAATTTAAATTGGACAAATACTTCCTGCAGACGACCCCGGGCATTGTTGGAGCCCATGTAAACGGGGGAATGGGGGTCCAAAACTCATTTTCCGCTGCGCATAGGTAAACGGCGACTAGAGGGTTTCGCATCTTGCGGGGTATCTTTTGCAATCTAAAGTTGAACATTTTTAAAAACATCAATTGGAGCCGATTAATTCGGACTGGTTACGAGTGCTATGAACCCTATGACCATACCTCTTTTAATTATTTGAAAAGTACAATCAATTCCTAGGTTTTAGTCAATCCCAATCAAAATGACAAGGGGTGACTACCTAAGAGCCCGTTTTAATTATAACAACCTGAGTTTTCACAGCACACACTTCACCGTCCTTAGTGGATTCGATTCCGGTCTTACCGGGTATTATTCTACATCGATCTCAGCCTTATGCTTGGGGCAACCCATTATTTTAGGTCTAGAAATCGGTCAAGCATAAGCCTAATATATTAGTTACTCTAAAGTAATCTTGCGTCTGTATTTATATAGAAGTAACTATAATTTAAAAGAATAACTTCTTTACATTAGCTGTTTCTTTGCACTTGTTTACGGCTGTTCCGTAAATAAGTATATATCATAATTCAATAACAGTATAAGAATTAAAACACATTGACCATTTCCAATAACATTCAACAAACCGAATACTCATTAAGAATCATAAAACAAATATATGCTACACATAACCATACAGACAAATACACAAAGAAGAAGGATCTAGATTCTTTCATACTACTACTCACCATATATAGGCTAGTGCACACGTATGAATTTCACAAATACTACACACAGTCACACAATAAAAGGTCTCACGCACACGCATGTTACAATACTCTTCATTAAAGATTAGCGACCACACAAGATCCGCTAGTCTGCAGCAATCATCCGAGCCCACAAGCACAAATCCTCGGCTTGCAATAGAATCCCAAAGTACAACCAAGACTAGCTAGCAGAAGCTTCCCATGCATTTATGGCTGCCAGCTTTGGTTATCCTCGCTAGTACTGTTTTTGGGGGTAGCGTTTCGAGTTTGTTTGCAACAACTACTACGACAACATACTTGAACGTGTTCTGCCAACTTCTGCACCAGCCATACCAAGAACTGGCATGAGTGAAGCACCACAACAAATGCGCATAGACCCATCCAACCAAGCACCAGTCCATAAAGTACTACAGCCGATGGATATTGTTTATAGGTTACTAAATTAACTGCTACCACATAAGCTGCAGCCATGCATGAAATTTTGACATACACAGTGAATACCAACAACCATGTCAAGAACTTGTTTTTCATTGGGAATCCAGTCATGGCCAGCATAATAGTGCTCAACGATGCTCCTAACACTATGGTGTTAAGAGACAAGTAAAGTCCATAAGAGCTATATGTCATAGTGTCCATAATGGCTGTTCCCGCTTCGTGCCATTCATCCGAATGACGATCTGTATATGAGGAAGGAGACTTGGCGACCGAATTGTTTGTTGAATCTTGCCAAAAACCACCAGGCGGACTCATAATAGATTGATAAGCCATGGTTGCCGTTAGAGTGGCTGCCGTTATAAAATGGCCACGTGCCTGTTGGCATGGAATGTGTTACTTTTATATTAATAGGTCATGATAACTTTTTTTAACACAGAAGGATAAGAGAGTAATTCCACTTACCACCTCCACTAGGCAATTGAACATGTTACATATATAATTTATTTTTTGAACGGCAAAGAAATTTTATTAATCTTTAAAAAAGTATTACAAGATTAAAGAAAACAAGAATATAACGGCATCACAACCTGAAAGTAAATATCCCAACAAGGTTGGCACATAAGTATCAAGACAATCATATGTCATCCTAGACCATATTACATATATAATAGTTCATGATAACTTGAAAAAGTGGGTTTTGAGTTCCGACCCCATGCATGCACCGACAAATTCGGGGTCAAGTCCATTGTCCACTAATGGAGTATCCAATCAAAACCAGGGGATAAACCCTGTATAGAATTTGACCTTAGAAAGAAAATATTGATAGTACATGGTTGGGAGTTCAATATAAGACCCAAAGTTTCACAAGGCCCCCTAATTGTGTTGTTACTGTAAGATTGTGTCTCAAGCACAATACTACTCATTACATACACCCGTTTAGGCTTGAAAAAGGATTTGAATCGTTTTATTTGTTTGTCTCATTGAGTTTCTCGTGCACATAAAAGATCACAATAATCGAAAACCATTAATTTTTGTGACACAGTTTTTTGGTCATGCTTATACCGATGTCCCAATTTTATTGTTATCGATGTCTGAATTTTTTTGTACGCGACAAACTCGAAGAGCCAAAAGAGAAACGATTCGAATAACATTTTGAGCTCGGGATGATCAGGGGCACAACAAGGCGAATCTGGTGATTGCATCTACGCTAACACTGAAGTTTGCTTGAATCAGTAGTTAATTATATAGATGAAAAGAGTCATTTATAGCAATGCATGCATGTGTATGAGTGTATCTATATAAAACTCTGGAAACTCACA
>BPLS01030616.1:114248-161973 GCA_019656275.1 Rhododendron kiyosumense | reverse complement strand
ATAAATGACTCTTTTCATCAAACTATATATAATTAACTACTGATTCAAGCAAACTTCAGTGTTAGCGTAGATGTAATCACCAGATCCGTCTTGTTGTGCCCCTGATCATCCCGAGCTCAAAAACTTATTCGAATAGTTTCTCTTTTGGCTTTTCGAGCTTGTCACGTACAACAAAATTTGGACATCGATAACAATAAAATTGGGACATCGGTATAAGCATGACCAAAAAACTGTGTCACAAAAATTAATGGTTAGCATGATTTCTGATAATAAACTTTGGATAAACATGTTTAAATCATGTGACAAACGATTTTCGATTAGTGTGATCTTTTATGTGCATGAGAAACTCAATGAGACAAACAAATGAAACGATTCAAATCCTTTTTCAGGCCCAAACTGGTGTATATAATGAGTAATATTATGTTTGAGACACAGCCTTACAGTAACAACACAACTAGGGGGCCTTGTGAAACTTTGGGTCTTATATTGAACTCCCAACCGTGTACTATCAATATTTCCTTTGTAAGGTCATTCTATACAGAGTTTAGCCCCTGGTTTTGACTGGATCCTCCATTAGTGGACAATGGACTTGAGCCCGAATTAGTTGGTGCATGCTTGGGGTTGGAACTCAAAAGCCACTTTTTCAAGCTATCATGAACTATTATATATGTAACATGGTCTAGGATGGCATATGATTGCCCTGAGGCTTATGTGCCAATTAACCTTGTTGGAATATTTGCTTTCGGGTTGTTGTGTCGTTATATTCTTGTTCTCTTTAATCTTTGTAATACTTTTTCAAAGATTAATAAAATTTCTTAGGAAAAAAATCGAAATGGTTCATGTAGTTTAGTGTTTGTGTCAACTTGGTCCCTGCAATTTGAATTGACTCGATTTATATTATGTAGTTTCCATTTTGTTCCAACTTGGTTCAATTACTAACTGCCGTTAGCCTCCGTTAACCCCAGACACAAATGGGTTCCTTTTCTAGTGAATTACCGAACCCTTTCTTCTCTAACCTAGCAGATCTAAAGCATTTTCCTAAAAAGCAAGACGGAGTCACTTTTTTTTCTTCTAAAAATCGAGTTCTCTGACCCGTGTTGTTTTTTCTAAAATACTTGAATTATTCTCTGATATTCAACAGGTGACCAGACACACCTAAACTCTATGCTCGGTGGTGACTCTTAAGTTTTTTTCTAAATCCCTTTTGTGGCCCGAACTATGGCCTGGATCTGATTCTCCTTTATTCGGAGATATGTAGGCAGCTTGATAAAAGCTCGGTCCGTTTTTAAAATAAAACCCACTTCATTTTCTAAAATTCAAACATTTTTCAAAAATATCCGAACCCCTTTTATACAACACAAAACTCCTCATTTTTCCTTTTTTTTTTTCAAGAACCACGTCGCAATCCATAGAAATCGGATCACTTATTCACACCCTAATCCCTCTCACTCCTTCCCTCCGAAGGCGAACAAGGCACGTTTCGGTCGAAGGTGAAATTCCGGGCTCGACAAATGGAGAATGGAAGCCGTGAAAAATATGGAGAATGCAACAATGAGGCTTTGTGTTTTGGTTTAAAGATATATTAAGGTAAGAGGAGAATGACAGATTACAGTTTTAACCCTAGAAAAAGGGCCCATTCCTATCTGGGGTTAACGAAGTCTAACGATAATTAGTAATTGGACCAAATTAGAACAAACTGAAAACTACAGAGTGTAAATCGAGTCAATTCAAATTGCAGAGATCAAGTTGATACAAACACTAACTATAAGGAACATTTCGGTTTTTTTCCTAAATTTCTTTGCCGTTCAATATATATATATATATATATATATATGTATGTATGAATGTATGTATGTATGTATGTATGTATGTAACATGTTCAATTGACTAGTGGAGGTGGTAAGTAGAATTACTCTCTTATCCTTCCGTGTTAAAAAAAGTTATCATTACCTATTAATATATATGTCACACGTTTCATGCCAACAGGCACGCGGCCATTTTATAACGGCAGCCACCCTAACGGCAACCATGGCTTATCAATCTATTATGAGTCCGCCTGGTGGTTTTTGGCAAGATACAAAAGTCAATTCGCTCACCAAGTCTCCTTCCTCGGAATATTCAGATCCTCCTTCGGATGGGCCGCACAAAGCGGGAATAGCCATTTTGGACACTACGACATATGGCGACTATGAAACTTACTTGTCTCTTAACACCATAGTGTTAGGAGCATCGTTGAGCACTATTATGCTGGCCATGACTGGATTCCCAATGAAAAACAAGTTCTTGACATGGTTGTTGGTATTCACTGTGTATGTCAAAATTTCATGCATGGCTGCAGCTTATGTGGTAGCAGTTGGTTTAGTAACCTCGAGACAACTTCCATCGGCCGTACTTTATGGACTGGTGCTTGGTTGGATGGGTCTATGTGCATTTGTTGTGGTGCTTCACTCATGCCACTTCTTGGTATGGCTGGTGAAGAAATTGGTAAAACTCGTTAAAATATGTTATGGATGTTGCAAATCAACTCCAAGACCTACCCCCAATAATAGAATTAGCGAGGATACATGCGAGGGAAGCTGCTGCTAGCTAGTCTTTGTTGTACTTTGGGAATCTATTCGAAGCCGACGGATTTGTGCTTGTGGGCCTGGATGATTGCTGCAAATTGGCTAGCGGATTTGGCGTGGTCGCCAATCTTAAATAAAGAGTACTGTAACATACGCTTGTGTGAGACCCTTTATTGTGTGACTGTGCAGTTTTTTTGTGAAATTCATATGTGTGCACTAGCCCATGGTGTGCAGTAGCATGAAAGAAGGTAGATCCTTCTTCTTTGCGTATTTGTCTATATGGTTTTGGGTGCCATGTATTTGTTGTATGGTTGTTAGGTTGTGGATGCCATATATTTGTTGTATGGTTGTGAATGAGTATTCGGTTTGTTGCATGTTATTGGAAATGGTCAATGTGTTTTAGTTCTTATACTGTTATTAAATTATAATTACTTCATAAATACGGACGCAAGATTACTTTAAAGTAACTAATATATTTGGCTTCCAGGAACAAATCTATGTAGTAAGAATATTTGCAACAAATGCTACTCTAATAACGGGGAATGTTTGAAAAATGGGGTAGCGATTGCTCTTACATAGTCGCTCCTCGGTCCATCCCTAGCTAATTTTTTCCAAACAGAGAAAGAAACCTTCTTATAATATATGCATAGATCGTGCAAAGACTGCTTTGTGAGGCCCACTTCGATCGGGGTCTCACAAAAATAGTCCGAACCGTTCAGTAATCTTTGGGTGTGTTTGATAGGAGGTTTGGGAGGGGAGGATTGGATTAATAATCCCATGGGGCTGTTAATAGCTTGTTTGGTTAGGTTTATGTAGGGGGGATTAGTTGTCCCATGGGATTGTTAATCCCCCAAAATGGGGGTATTAGCAATACCGGGGGGGGGGGGGTACGAGTAATTAGGGGTGTAAATGAGCCAAGCTGAGCCGAGCTTCGGCGAGCTCGAGTTCTGCTCGAGCCTTAACGAGCCGAGCTTAGCCATTTATTAAACGAGCCTCTCTTAATCGAGCCGAGCCTCCTTTAACGAGCTGAGCTCCACTCGACTCGTTTAGTAAACGAGCCGAATACTCGAGCTCGAGCTCGGCTCGTTTGGTAAACGAACCGAGCCGAGCCGAGCCGAGCCGAGCTCGCGAGTAGGTCGGCTCACTTATAGCCCTACTAGTAATCCCATCCCCATGGGATTGAGCAAGACATGTTTAAAAATCCACTTCAATCTCAATCCCAATCCCAATCTTAACCAAAACAAACATGTTATTTACAATACCACCCCATTCTCAATCCGAATTCCAATTCTAATCCTGTGCAAAACAAACATGAATAAATAATTCATCACCTCATTAATAATCCTACCTCATTCTCAATCCCAATCCTAATCCCACCTCATTATGAATCCGCCTAAAACGAAATCTGCAATCAAACACGCCCTTAAAATATTTTATTAAGTGGCCTTGTAAAGAAAGTAGGCAGAGGGGAAACGATTATGTCAAATATACGGAGTAACAAATTAGAGGCCATAGAGATATGAGAGTGACTTTTCTACGGAGCCTCCGTGGACATCCTGTTCATGTTCATGGAGCTGTTCAATCTCGCGTGTTCATTTCTATTTTGGACAGTCCAAATTTTAATGAATTTTATCCGAGGAAAAGTTAATCACAATCAATTATTACAGTTCATAATTGATTTTCAATTTGGATCCTCCAAAAACACTTTGGACAGTCGCGATTGAGCTCTGTAACTTCTTCTTTACGAAACAATCGTAAAGAAGATTTTCTCTAAAGACATCAGAGCAATATCTGCAGAGCAAAGGAGTTTCTAGACAACTACAGAGACGATGATGACAATACTAGTTTGCATCTTGCTGTAGCACTCAAAGAAATAGACGTATTGGCAAACAATGAGCTCTTTGGTCGGTTGGTACACCTCGTTCAGCGGAGGCATGGTTCAAGTCCCGCAAAGGGCGGTTTGGGGTTAAGGACAATGAACAGAAAAACAGATGGACAACAACTACCACATCAATTACTCGCATTTCTGACAAGAATCGAACTCTTATCATCCGCCACACACCCACCGCATGTGTGTGGAGTTGAGGGATGATTCGAGTCGCTCAATAATTTAGAAAAAATTGAGTGGGCCTACGCGGAAATCGTCTCAATTCGATATGTGTAAGTACTTGATCCAAACTTTCGAAAATTAGATAATCCGAGCTGTTCACAAATGAAAGATTGCAACGAGCACCTACACATATCGGATTGAGATGATTTTTACGTGGCCCACTCGTTTTTCTTCTTTTAAATTACTGAGCGATTCGAATTATCCATGCGGGGCCCGAAGTAGGCGTCACACGCGTGCGATGGATGGAGTGTTCGGTGGGTGTATCATCTCTCAAAAAACGGATGGGCTCTTGCACTCTCATGCTGAATCCCACCAATCTCGTCAGTTGAATGACGTATGGAACCTATACGTCATCAAAACTCAAAATCAACCACTTGTTAAAATCCAAAAATAAAAAAGTTTTGTCTCTTTTCATTTGCTATGATATGAGAAATAATTTTTGCATTCCACCTTTCAATAAACACACTCCAATGCTTTTCTTTGAGCGTGCGTTAAAAATAAACGTAGCACAATTTTTGAAGAACAAGTAAAAGACAAATTTTAGAGTGTAATTATTAAATAATAGAGTATCAAAATCACTTTTCTTTTTTGTTTTATCATTGCTATTGACACATTTTGGGAGCTGTATAATGCACGCAAGATACATGTAAACAAAAACGACGACATTTAATTTGTCAAAAATGCTACAGCCTCACTCAAATAGACACCTATTTACACAACCCCACAAACAAGGGGTGTGGGCATCTCACATCGGAGCATGCGTTATAGACTTATTGTTGAACACATTTGTGCCCCAATCACTACAAGTTTTCTTCCATTTCTTCAATTTTCAATGCAGAGTTTAGACTAAATTTACAATTAGTTTTTTTTTTTTGCAATATTTCTCTTTATGTCAAATTTTTTTTTTTGCTTCAAATATATTGCGGACCAAATAAAAAATTTTGGGAAAAAAACCCAGACATTCTCGTCATATAGAATGACTTTTTGTTTAGTCTAGTTTTTTTTTTTTTGTTTAGTCTTGTTAAAAAATTTATTTCAAAGATAATGAATACTATGGTAATTAGCTAGATTTATAGAGGAACTTTGAGTATTTTTCTTACATATGTTTGTATACTTGGTGTTTAGTGGATTTTTTAGTTGTCAAATAGTTAAGATTAAATATTGTGCTCGACGAGTAGCTATAATTGAAAAAAAGCGTAGAAAAATAAATTGAGTTGAACAAACTGTAACAGAGTCAATTTATTTTAATCTTTTTTTAATTGATTATTCTTCGTTTTTTTGGTCGTAATTTTTAGTTTTCCAATACCTCTCTCAAGATGAACCACTGATTTGTAAAAAAAAACTTGACGTGAATGTAAGAAAAAACTGGACAAAAGGACAAATGAAAATAGTATACAATTTCTATGCATGAAACTGACTAAACATAAAGAAAAATGAGTGAACGAGATTAAAAGCAATATTGACCAAGACTTCCATGTCTTTAAAAAATAAAATTGACCATGACTTACACGTGAAAGAAAGGAAAAATAGAAAAAGAAAAAGAAAAAGAAAAAGAGAAAGAGGATCGTGACCGAGGCGTGTTGTGGAAATTGGGGACCCTTTTGTTCCTTAGGGGATAGGGCATTGTTCAGCGATGGATGACTCAAATTTTATTTCGATGGAATAAATCTTAACCGTTCAATCGAGATAAAATCTGAACTGTCTATTATCGAGTATGGATAGCCTGGATATTTCCATATCTCCCCTTGTTGCTGATTGTACTCCTATATTTTTGGTCTGATATTTGCCCTATCTCCCCTTGTAGTGGTAGACAACTGGAACCTCCTTTACAGAAATGCTCGACCTTTTATCAATGTTTTCTACGAGTGAGAAAAAATCCATCAAGTTGCTAATTAATCCAGGCTTTTTCAGTAGTATGCTTTGGTCATGATTTAAAAAAAATTAGAAACCACGTTATATAGTTTGGTTTGTGGATTTACGTTCATGGTTATAATTTCAAACCGATCCGAACCGTATAATATATATATAGTTTAATTATAATTCACCAAATAAATATGGGAGCACTTAGTCAACTACTTTCCTAATTATTAATCCTATGAAATCTACCGTAATATTTAGTTTTCTTTCCTTGCTAAGATAATTTAGACTAAACTTCTATATATCACAACTCATTCTAATTTTCTATGATTACTTAGTTTTCCTTCCCAAAATATTTAATTGGTTGCTATCATGCTGCTGCTAGTGTCCTTTTGCTGCCTCATTTTAATTCAATAATTTTAAGAATTATCTTTAACATTTTATTTGATTAAACTGTCTTAAAATATTTAGTAGTTGATTAATTTTAGTACGTGACTCACTTTTATTTCATTTTCTTACTTTAAGACGGGGCTTTGAATTCAGACAAATTGAGTCATGTGGTGGGGTTCATTCGCCAATCATCACGCTTGACACAGTGAGAAACATACGTGGCCTTTTGGGATAGGGTTTCCAGAAACCCGGATCCGAAACTTTGACGGAGTTGGAATTTTTTAGACGGGGAAGGACCTAACGCCGTTAGTTGTCCGGTATACTTCAATGAATGAAGAAACCCGTGGCACTCTGCAGTGTGTATAATCCTTCAAAATGGTTTGACACTTGCGCTCTCAATTCATGAACTCGCTAATTTTAATTGTTTTGAAAATTTTTAAAGATATAATTTTACACTCGTGCTTGCGTTCCTGCATTCGCCCTCGCCCGCACTTTAGGTGGAGTTAGGTTTGCACCTGATTTTCCTCGAAGTTGCCTGCTTGACGATTTCCTAATTCAAAAATAATGGGTTGTCCCAAGCGTAGGACGGAAACCGATGTAGCATAATATCCGGTAAGTCTGGAGTCGAATCCACAGAGACGGTGATGTGTGCTGACTTAAAAACTCGGGTTATAATTTAAATGGGCTCTTAGGTCAAGTTGTAATGCCCCGATTTTCGGGAATAAAATCGGAGACATAAAATATTGATTTCTAAAAATTTATTAAATTAAATTCAAAATCCAAACGGATAATTCACCCTAAAAATTCGTCTATTACAATCCATTGTGGAAATACTAAAAATAGTCTTTGTAGAAATAAACTAGATAAAATAGCAGAGCCGTCTTCTAGGATTGATATGAATCTCAAGTGTATTCTGACTCGACTCCCACCTCTGGAATAAGTTCAAGGTCGTCCCTAACTGGCTCAAAGAGGTACTTTAATTTGGATATATGGTTTATAGTTCACACATGCACACTCTCTCTCCTTCTCTTTCTGATGAATTTCCACAGTTTTATACACTCATACACATGCATAGCTATAAAGAGAAATCAGAGTCGGCCTTGACTTTTTAAGGATTAAAGCAAAAATAAAAGATGAGGCTCATTTGTTGGGTGACTATTATGGGGTAAAACAGTGCGAGGGGTCACTGAAATTCAAATTTTTTTTTTTGGAGGCCTAGAGTGGCCGCAATACAAGCTTTAGCTCAGGGCCGGGTATGGAGAGATGTTATATAGGGACACTTCACTTTGCCACAACTCAACCACATACAAAATTTGAAGCAAAAAAAAAAAAACCTAATCAATTATAAATTTAGTTTAACTCTCGTAACTCAACATTGAAAATTGAGCAAAAAGAAGATAAATCGTAGTGATTGGGGGCACAAATGTGTTAAATCCGTTCCGCTAAGCTTTATTAAAAAATAAGTACTGATTTGTAATTTTAAACTTAAAAATAATGTATTTACGAAAATAAGTACATTGATTAATTATTTTTAAACTTAAAATAAGTTTTAAGCTTTCTTAAAGTGGTTAGTTCCCAATATTTGGGTTTCTTTTGTATGTCTTTCTGAGTTGCACTTTGTGTTCTTCTCTTCTTCTCTTGCAAAAAAAAAATATTTGGGTAAAAGTAAAATAAAATTATATTTTCGATTCATCTCATCAAGAAGAATCAATAATCCATAAAAATTTGGCGCAAAACTAACAATGCGAAAAAATTTCAAATAATGACAAAAGCAACTTATTTTAAGATAACTCACTCAAAAACTAAAATTTGCTAGTTATCTCCCTGCCATATCAGTTAATTTATGGCAAAGCTAAGTCCTTAACTCATGCACTAGCTAGAGATGCTCTTAACTACGTACGGATTCATGCAAACTTCAGTGTTAGCGTTGAAGTAATCACCTGATTCTTTTTTTCCTTTGGGTCAAAAGGAAATTCAAAATAGATCCTCTTGTTGTGCCCCTCAATATTCCAAGCTCAAAAAAGTGATTCTAATACTTTATCTTTTTTGGCTCTTTGAGTTTGTCGCGTACAACAAAATTCGGACATATCAGTACAAGCATGACCAAAATACCATGTCACATGCAAAAATTAATGGCAACCATGGCTTATCAATCTATTTTGAGTCTGCCTGGTGGTTTTTGGCAAGACACGAAGCCTGCCCAATCTCCTTCCCCGGCCGTTACCTCGGATGGCCACACAGCGGGAGAAGCCATTATGGACAGTAGCCCAGATAGCTCTTATGGTAGTTACTTGCTTCTTAACACCATAGTGTTAGGAACATCGTTGAGCACTATTATGCTGGCCATGACTGGATTCCCAACGGAAAACAAGTTTTTAACATGGTTGTTGGTATTCACTGTGTATATCACACTTTCATGCATGGCTGGAGCTTATATGATAGCAATTAGTTTAGTATCCAATAAACAAATTCCAGATGATGCACTTATTGGACTGTCGATCGGTTGGATACGTATATGCGTATTTGTTATGGTGCTTCACTTATGCCGCTTCTTGGTATGGCTGGGGAAAATGTTGGTAAAACTCGTTAAAGCATGTTGTAGATGTTGCAAACCAACTCCAAGAGCTACCAATATTACAGCATAAGGAGGATAATCTAGGTAGCTGGCAAGCCATAAATGCGTGGGAAACTTCTGCTAGCTAGCTAGTCTTTGCTGTAGTTTTAATTGGGATTCTATTCCAAGCCGAGGATTTTGTGCTTGTGGGCGAGGATGATTGCTGCAGACGTATTAGAGGATTTGGTATGATCGTCAATCTTAAATAAAGAGTGCTGCAATATGCGTGTTCGTGAGACCCTTTATTATGTGATGGTTATGTATAGTGTTTGTGCAATTCATTTGTGTGCACTAGCTAGCCTATGGTGTGCAGTAGTATGAGAAAGAAGGTAGATCCTTCTTCTTTGTGTATTTGTCTTTACGTGTGGTTGTGGGTGCCATGTATTTGTTGTTTGGTTGTTAATGTGCTCTTAGCTCAGTTGGTACGCCTCACTTAGAGGAGGCATGGTTCAAGTCCCGTAAGGGGCGGTTTGAGATTCAGGGTTATGAACAGCTTTTGAATCTCCTGTGAACTAACATACTAACACACATGTGTACACATGTAGTACCCACGTTGATATGACTAAAAAGAAGGAACCGTATGACAAAAAGAAAATGAATGGCAAATTCACTTTGTCGATTTATGGGTTATTCTCGAGTCTACCTAAATGATGAGAAAATATTTAATGCAACGGTTATTTATAACGCCATTTCATATTATGTGAGCTACATAATGTGAGAGATGGTTACAAATAACCGTTGCATTATTTTGACAGAACAGTTCATATTTTAAATCTATTAAGGGTAACATCAAACTCCACTCCCCCAATTCCTAGCCTGTCAGTTTGGGACCTTTTGGTATCCAAAGGATATCATGTTGGCTTTGTCTTCTTTTTTTGTCTTTTTTTTTTTTTCTGAATTAAAAACTTTTTTTTTGTCCTGTTTGACGAAAGTCGAGTTTTCTGAATGATATAAAACGTAAATCTCTCATTGAATTCTTGAATGAATCATACAGATGAGAATCGATATTCTCTTATACCACTTACAACAAAAAACACTGCAGAATACCCTTAACTACTTTACTAACCGACTACCCTAACTACTTTACTAAACCGACATTCCACTAACTATCTTCTGTTACAATAGAAACTTAATCCTCTACACTTGCATCCACACCATACAAACTACTCTCGGCCAGAAGTCTTTCTTGAGAAGGCTTGTATACACATTGGGAGTGAGCAGTGAGACGTAAATCAGTGATTGGCCTAACCTCATTAACGTGCACCGAAAACAATTGTTCTTGGAAAACAGCTTCTTACAGCTTGATGTATTATTTATGACATTGTTGTCTCACCTATTTACACCTCATCTCAAGAAGACTCGTTCCTCGCCTCACACCTAGGCCCCAACAGATTTTGCGTCTCGCTCCGCCTCTCGCTCTAAATAATTGTGCTTGGTGCGGTGGTAACCAAATGAAAACCAAAAGCCTTAAGAAGCTTTTGATCTAGGGTTCGACTTCTATCTGCATGCTATTAATTCTTGTGTGGTATCTCTGTTAGTGAACATTGAGCCAGATATTAAGTTATAAAAAGGTTAACCTGGGAGGAAACAACATCTAATATAAAGTTTCTCAGGGTTTAATTGCTTTTAATTCTTGCTCTTAATTTTGTCGTGGAGCACTGTTCCAATCGAAACCTAAAAACCATGAAAATCAGAGAAATTTCTTCTACAAGCACGGGTGTTTGTTAGATCCAATTGCGATGGGCCGAATCCGAACCTGAGTCACCTCCCAATAATCCTCCTCCTCGAGTCCTCCTCAACTGCATTTCTTGATTTTGGACTATATATATAAAGGTCGACCTGTCTGGTTCCCAGAGGTATTTTTTCTTATTAGTTACAGATACACTCATACACAGGCAACACTATAAATGATAGCTACATGCTCTTTCAGTCAAATTATTAACTTTGAGAATAATTCTCACAGATGTTTGTATATTTGGTGTTTAGTGGATTTATTTTTTAGTTTCTTGTCAACATATATATATATATATAGTTAGTTATTTAGTTAGGATTAAAAATTGGGCTTGACGAGTAGCTAGAATTGAAAAGAGTGTAAAAATATAAATCGAGTTGAACAAAATTGCAAACAAGACTCAATTTTTTTAATCCATTTTTAGTCAATTATTCTCAGTTTTTGGTCTTAATATATTTTTAGTTTTCCGATACCGCTCTCAAGATAAATACTAACTGACAAAAATTTTTTTTTGACATGAATGTAAGAAAAACCTGGAAAAAGGACAAATCCAAATACAATTATTGGTTCAAGGGACCCACCTGAAATCGCATCGAGAATTTTCATATGCATTAAAGTGAAACTAACGGGCAAAACATAAAGAAAAATAAGTGAACGAGATTAAAAGTGATTAGGCTATCAAAAACTGATTAAAAGTAATGACAAAGACTTCTATGTACTAAAACAAAACAAAACAAAAAAAAAAAAAAAAATTTGACCAAGACTTACAGTGAAAGAAAGGAAAATACCAAAAAAAAATTTGACCAAGACTTACAGTGAAAGAAAGGAAAATACCCGAGAACATTTATGTGATGAATACTCACTGCGAGAGAGTTTTACAATCAAAGTTAACTCAGGATGTGCAACCTTGTTTTGGGAACATACCTGGCTGGGTGAGACTTCGTTGAAAGAAGATTATCCGAGAGTCTTCCTATTATCAGAACAAAAGACGGAGATGATTGGCAACATGAGGAATGAGGCAGATGGGGGCTCTTGGGAGTTGCTATTTAGAAGAAGGGCGTTGGGGTGTGAGAGACAAGAGTTGGATAATTTGATGCGGAGAATTCAAGGTGTGTCCCTAAATCCAGGTAAGCCTGACTTTTTACAATGGAAATGGTCGGTCGACGGAAATTTTAGCATTAAATCTGCGTATGGGAAATGGGATCAGCTATGTCACTCTAATAATGCTCTGCTGGGTTCTCTATGGAAAAACTTGTGCTCACCAAAAGTGGAAGTCTTTGCGTGGATGGCTGTTAAGGAAAAGGCGGCAACCAGGTCTATTCTTTTAAGTAGGAACATTATCAGTGAAATCCAGATAGCTCTCTGCCCTCTATGCTCTTTGCACCTAGAAACCCATCAACATTTGTTCATCCATTGTCACTTTTCTTGGACTGTGTGGTGGAAGGTCAAATGGGCATCCCCTGCATCGGTTCCGACTTTAGCGAGTTGGTGGTTTGATAACGGGTACCTCAACCTCGAGAAACATATATGGGAGTCTGGTTTCTATGCTACGCTATGGTCCTTATGGTTGGTAAGAAACGACTATGTTTTCAACAACTCTTCAAAGCAACCGTGGGAGGTGGGGGATTTGGTCAAAACCAGGGTGGCGATGTGGATGAAGGCGAAATTCAACATCAAAGTCTACACCGTGGAGGATTTTAAGGTTTTTTTAGACGGTATCCGGAAATTAAAATTGTAATGTAATCTAAGGTGTAATTGTCCAATTGTTTGTTGGATGTTTTCTTTCCCGGAGTTTTGAGTTCTTTATGCTTGATGCTCCTCTCTCAATGTATCCTTTCGAGATATATAAAAGTGTTTCGTTTGCCGAGCAAAAAAAAAAAAACATTTATGTGATGAAGTTTATGTTTCCTTAATTGAACCTCCTATGTTTATGTTGTAACAATTAGCTGATGACGCTGTACGGGTTAAATACCCCAGAACGATTTATGTTTGATTTTCTATAATATCGTCTGTTCACCAAAAAAGAAAGAGAGGAAAAAATAAATAAATCATAACCGAGACTTTGTGACAAATACGTTGTGCTAATCTAGAAGAAGGAAAAGCATACGCAACCAATGAAATTGGCTAGTGCCTGATTGAATTGATCTGGTTATGTAGGAACAAGGTTCAAGTCGATCTCCTCCAATATTCGGTTAGCATTTTTCTATTTCAAGCTAATTTAGTCAAAAAAGAAAAAAAGAATATATACATTCACATTGATTATTTACAACTAAACTTTTAAGAACACAAAATTTCATGTAATTCATAGTACTTTTAATGGGAGAAGAAATCAATGAGAATGTATTCTACAGTCACAAAGTCTTGGTCATCGTTTTTCTTTCTTTCTTTTCACCTATACTCCGTCTTATTCATTTTTAACAGCAAAAAAGCAGCTAAAAAAAAAAACCCCTTTGAATACCTTTTGTAGTGGTCTTTTAGACGGAATATTGCATCAGTTTTATTTTGCATGAATGATCTACTCAATATTCTTAGCAAAATGAATGGTTTATATGACAGATACGTTCCTTTTCTTTGTTTCATTGGTAATTATAGCTTCTCCCCCTTTAAATTTAATATCTAGGCTAGCTCTTATATCCATTGCCTTACATGCATTTTTAAAAATAATGGAGTTTGATCCTGTTCCGGATGTCATTAGATGATAAAAGAAGAAAAGGGGTCACCATTTAGCATTAGCTAGTGAAACAAAATTGACTTTATTATTAATATTTTTATAGATGTCTAGCATATTTCTAAAGAATTGTGGAAGGGATATGTACCGCTAAGCGGCAAGTGGGCATAACAAGTCTAAAGGGTATTAACCACCGTATCAAGCACTCGCGTTCTTAACGAGAATCGACCCTTACGTACGTAGTTACGTTCCATGTGAAAGAGGTGAGGAAGTGACGTTGACTAAAAAGTACTAAAAAACAGATGGGCTCTTGCATTCTCACGCTGAATCCCACCAATCTCCTCAGTTGAATGACGTATGGAACGTATACATCATCAAAACTCAAAATCAACCACTTGTTAAAATCCAAAAAGAAAAAAGTTTTGTCTCTTTTCATTTGCTATGATATGAGAAATAATTTTTGCATTCCACCTTTCAATAAACACACTCCAATGCTTTTCTTTGAGCGTGCGTTAAAAATAAACGGAGCAAAATTTTCGAAAAACAAGTAAAAGACAAATTTTAGAGTGTAATTATTAAATAATAGAGTATCAAAATCACTTTTTTTTCTTGTTTTAACATTGCTATTGATACATTTCGGGAGTTGTGTAATGCACGCAAGATACATGTAAACAAAAACGATGACATTTAATATGTCAAAACTGCTACATGCAGCCACACTTAAATAGACACCTATTTTATACACCCCCACAAACAAGGGGTGTGGGCTTCTCACATCGGAGCATGCGTTGCAGACTTATTGTTGAACACATCTGTGCCCCAATCACTACAATTTTTCTTCTTTTCCTTCAATTTTCAATGCAGAGTTTAGACTAAATTTACAATTGATTAGTTTTTTTTTTTTTTTTTGGGCAATATTTCTCTTATGTGATTTTTTTTTGCTTCAAATTTTTTGCAGACCAAATAAAAATTTTTGGGAACAAACCCTAGACATTCTCGTCATATAGAATGACTTTTTGTTTAATCTTTTAAAAAAAATTTATTTCAAAGATAATGAATACTATGGTAATTAGCTAGATTTATAGAGCAACTTTCAGTATTATTCCTACATATGTTTGTATACTTGGTGTCTAGTGAATTTTTTAGTTGTCAAATAGTTAGGATTAAAGAAAAATGAGTGAACGAGATTAAAAGTAATATTGACCAAGACTTCAATGTAATTAAAAAAAAAATTTGACAATGACTTACACGTTAAAGAAAGGAAAAAGAAGATCATGACTGAGGCATGTTGTGGGAATGGGGGACCCTTTTGTTGCTTAGGGGACAGGGCGTTGCTCGGTAATAAACGGTTCAGATTTTATCTCAGTGGAACAGATCTTAACCGTTCAATTGAGGTAAAATTTGAACTATCTATGGTCGAGTATGGATGACCTGGACATTTCCCTATCTTTCCTTGTTGCTAATTGTATTCCTATATTTTTGGACTGATATTTGCCCTATCTCCTCTTGTAGTGGTAGACAACTGGAATCTCCTTTATAGAAATGCTCGACCTTTTTATCAATATTGTTTTCTTGTGGTTGGCTTTGCCTATATAACAAGAAGGTCTTGCACGCCGTCTTGATTTCATTGCAGTTTTTTTTCCTTACTCCCCCATGCATTTACTTGTTTCGAGTTAATTAGTTGAATATTTCTCTTTGCTTATCGAACAAAAAATTGAAATATTTTCGATAATGAGCGAGACAGAAGAAGTGGCGAAAAAGCTCTATGAAGCCTGCTTAAGTGGGAGTGTCGAAACATTGAACGAACTGATTGGAACAGATCAACTCGTTCTCAACCGAGTTAGCTCAACCGAGTGCTTCTCCAGTGACACCCCGTTGCACGTAGCCGTATCGTGTGGTCATTTGGAATTCACGAAAGCTCTTCTGCGCTGGAAACCAAAACTTGCCGCCGAGTTAGACTCGCGACGGTGTTCACCTCTCCACTTGGCTTCTACCGAGGGCCACTTTGAGATTGTACACGAGTTGTTAAGAGTGAACACCGACGTCTGCGTCACTCGTGATCAAGAGGGTAGTCATGTAATTTTTCTCTCTTTGGTAATAGCAGTTTTTTTTTTTGTGTGTGTGTCTAACAAAACGAAGTAGCAACTCCAAAAAAATCTAACCTGATACTTATTCAAACTTTCCTCTAGTGTTTGTGACTTCGTGTCCACTCACTGGCTGCTCTAAAGCTTGTGAAGATGGTCACATGACAACCAATTTTATTTATTTATTTATTTAATAATAAATAGATGTAAAAACTTTGGGTTCGTCCATCTGTTAGACACTCAAATCCAAAATAAAATGAATACCCATCCAACATATTAGCCCGATAATCAATCCGTTTGAATATGGGAAAATGATGGCCCATGATGTGTTTTGATAATTAATATTCATTAAAGACATTTTCAGCATTAACAAATGTTTTAAGCATGTTCTTGACAGGTGTTAATTATTAAAACACGTCATTGGCCATCATTTTCCCTTTGAATATTGCAATACAACCCAATAGCCCATAATAAATATAAAACAGAAAAAGAGATGAAGAAAACGAAAGCAGGGAATTGTTAAAACAGAGGAGTTTTCTTAAAATCAAGTATTCCAACAGGTAGAACCCCTCTGATGTAGAACACGTGGAGGCCCAATTCCTTGATCAGTTGGACCGAGCCAAGCCCCGAAAGTCCAAACGATGTTTAATTTCAGAATACCCAAATTGGTCAAATTCGGACGAGCTTGGAATAGGCCCAAACTTGGTGGGCTGACTTATTTTCGCGCTCCAGTCCATACTCATAACCCTAAAGGTTGATGATGAATGGCGTTTTTTGGCCTAATTCCTTCGTTTAGGCTTTCAATTGCATTATTTTGCCGTTTTAGGAAAGATTTGATTCGTTAATAACTCTTAGTCCGTAATTCCTTTAAAGTTGATTCTCGGGAAAGTCTTGTTTTTCTTTCCCGTTTTCAATTTTAGGAAAAGCCCCAAATTATGGGACTTTTTATTTTCCAAGTTTATTTTTAGGGTTTCTAGGGTTTTGCCTATTTAAAGGTTTGTAACTTAGGGTTTATGCAACTTTTTATCACTAATATTCAGACTTTGTCTTTTTCTCTTGAGGATTCAAGAACTGCTCGTGGCTACGAGTACCTATCATTCGTTTGATTAGTACGCAACTAATCTCTTTGTTATTTCCGCTGCGTCAAGTGGTATCAGAGCAAGGCTTTGCCTGGTTCGATGGCATCAAACGTAGAAGAAGACACACCCATTGACGTTGGTTGTGGGCTTACTGACCTAAGGAGGGTGGTGGAGGAGCAACGTCAGGATACCCACGCTCAGTTCGCTGAGATCCGTGAGATGCTGCAGGAGTTGACTCTACAAAATCGCCGAAGGCCAGACAGGGTTGAGGAGGAACGTGCGGTGGGATTTGCCCATCGTCAACCTCGTAACCAGGATCGGGAGCATGCCGAAGGATTTGCCCGAGGCACACCCGGTGATCGACGGGTTGTAAGGCATCTTCGTCATCGTGCTGATACCGAAGATTCTGAACCTGAAGATGAAGAAGAGGTACAGGGAGGACGCCGTCCAGCACGGCAACAACAGTGGTTTGATGATTACAAAGTGAAGGTGGATCTTCCCATGTTCAACGGTAATCTGCATATTGAGGACTTTCTTGACTGGCTTTCTGAGGTTGAGAGATTCCTTAATATGATGGAGGTTTCTGAGACCAAACAGGTGAAGTTGGTCGCCTACAAGTTGAAGAGCGGCGCTGCAGTATGGTGGGATCAGTTACAAACGAAACGGTACAGGCAGGGAAAAGAGCCTGTGAGGACATGGCGCCGGATGAAGCAACTGATGATGGAGAGATTCTTGCCGCCTGATTATGATCAACATCTATTCCGGTCATATCAAAATTGTTCGCAGGGATCTAAGACTGTGTTTGACTACACGACTGAATTTAGTCGACTTTCAGATCGTAATAATCTGAATGAAACCGAAGGTCAGCGCGTAGCCAGATATATGAATGGATTGAAACCTTCAATTCAGGAGAGGATTGGGATGCAGGTTGTGTGGGATGTTGAGGAAGCATATAACCTAGCTTTGAAGGCCGAGCAGTTTGAGCGTAAACCGACCAATTCGGGGTTCCGCCGAGGTCCGGGGGAGTCGTTTGTTCCTCCTTCTGAAAGGGGGAAGGAAAAGCAGCCAGTGGTTCCAGCGTTTCAATCAAAGAGTGTTGCTAGTGGTGGAGCAAAGTTTGGAGGACCTAGTCAGGCGGGTAGCTCTAATAACAGAAACGTGGCCAAGGATTCAAACCCTTGTGCCAAACCGAGGGGTGACAAGTGCTTTCGGTGTAACAAACCTGGTCACTTGTCTAATGCATGCCCAGATAGGAAGGTGGGCCTGGTAGAAGAGGACGAGCCTGTTGAAGAAGATTCTGAGAATGATCTTGATGGTGTGGATTATGCCGAGGAAGATGGGGAACGGGTCAATTGTGTGGTTCAACGGGTGCTGTTCGCGCCAAAATCGGAGGATTCTAGCCAACGTCATAGCATATTTCGGTCACGCTGTTCAGTCAACCAGAAAGTTTGTGATTTAATTGTGGACAGTGGAAGTTGCGAGAATTTTGTGGCAAAGAGACTAGTGGAGTATCTGAAGTTGTCAACGGAACCCCATCCCGCGCCTTACAGCATTGGGTGGATCAAAAAGGGCCCCACGGTGAAGGTAACTCAAATCTGTAAACTTCCTCTTTCAATTGGGAAATTTTATAGAGTTGAAGTTACTTGTGATGTTATTGAGATGGATGCTAGTCATGTGCTGTTAGGTAGGCCCTGGCAGTTTGATGTAGACGTTATTTATAAGGGTCGTGACAATACTTACTGTTTTAATTGGGAGTCCCATAAGATTGTTATGGTACCCACCAATCATAAGGTGTCTGTCAAGCCTTCTAAAGTAGAGGGGTCCTCATTTTTAACCATTGCTAGTTCCGAGGCTGAGTTTATTGCAGGTTTGAAAGAGTCTGAACAGGTTTATGCAATGGTGGTAAAATCGTTGGTTGTGCATGGAGTGAATGAGGCAGTGATTTCAGTGCCTAAACAGATACAACCATTACTGGAAGAGTTTGAAGAGCTGGTTGCTGATGATGTGCCTAATGAACTCCCTCCCATGAGGGATATTCAGCATCAGATTGATTTGGTGCCTGGGGCAAGTCTGCCCAATTTACCACATTATCGTATGAGTCCTAAAGAGAATGAGATCCTGAGAGAAAAGGTGGAAGAGCTATTGCAGAAAGGGCATATCTGGGAGAGCCTGAGTCCTTGTGGTGTTCCAGCTTTGTTAACACCAAAGAAGGATGGTAGTTGGCGTATGTGTGTTGATAGTCGAGCTATTAACAAGATTACCATCAAGTACAGGTTTCCTATTCCGCGTTTGGATGATATGCTGGATATGTTGTATGGTTCGAAGTGGTTTTCAAAAATTGATCTGCGAAGTGGGTACCATCAGATTCGTATCCGACCGGGCGATGAGTGGAAGACAGCGTTCAAAACCAAGGATGGCCTTTACGGGTGGCTGGTTATGCCATTCGGCCTTTCTAATGCGTCAAGTACTTTTATGCGAATTATGAATCAGATTTTGCGGCCTTTTACTGGAAAGTTTGTCGTCGTTTATTTCGACGACATACTGATCTATAGTAAGTCCGAGGAGGAGCATGTGGAGCACGTGCGCCAAGTGCTGATGGTGCTGCAAGAAAATAAGTTGTACATTCAACTCAAGAAGTGCAGTTTCTTGACTAACAGCTTATTGTTCTTGGGTTATGTGGTTAGTTCTGATGAGATTCATGTGGATGAAGATAAGGTTCGAGCCATTCGTGACTGGCCGACGCCGAAATCTGTTACTAAGGTTCGAAGCTTCCATGGGTTGGCCACTTTCTATCGGCGTTTTATTCGGAATTTCAGTTCCATTGTGGCACCGATCACCGAGTGTTTGAAGAAAGGAAAGTTCTTATGGGGAGATGAAGCAGAGAAGAGCTTCATGGTGATTAAGGAGAAGCTGTGCACCGCGCCGATTTTGGCACTACCCAGCTTTGAAAAGATTTTCGAAGTTGAGTGCGATGCTAGTGGGATTGGTATTGGGGTTGTTCTGTCCCAAGAAAAAAGACCGGTGGCGTTCTTTAGTGAGAAGTTAAGTGAAGCAAGGCAGAAGTGGAGTACGTATGATCAAGAATTCTATGCTGTGGTGTGCGCTCTTAAACATTGGGAGCATTATCTGATTCAAAGGGAGTTTGTTTTGTATACTGATCATCAGGCGTTGAAATTTATCAATAGTCAGAAGAAGCTGGATAGTATGCATGTGCGTTGGGCGACGTTTTTGCAGAAATTTCCTTTTACTATTCGCCATAAGTCTGGGGTAACAAATCGTGTGGCTGATGCTTTGAGTCGTCGAGCTGATCTATTGGTGACTTTGGCCCATAAGATTGTGGGCTTTGAGTTTCTGAAGGAGTTGTACCCAGAGGATGATGACTTTAAGGAGATTTGGAATGTATGTGTGCAAAATCGGCCTATGAGTGATTTCCATATTACTGATGGGTATTTGTTTCGAGGCAATCGCTTATGTATTCCGAAGTCTTCCTTAAGGGAAAGCTTAATCCGAGACTTACATAGTGGAGGATTAAGTGGTCACTTAGGGAGGGATAAAACTGTGGCCAGTTTGGAGGAACGGTATTATTGGCCTCAGTTGAAGCGAGATGCTGGAAATTTTGTGAGGAAGTGCTATACTTGTCAGGTGTCTAAAGGTCAATCCCAAAACACTGGTCTTTACACGCCTCTGCCTGTTCCTAATAGCATCTGGGAGGACCTGTCGATGGATTTTGTGCTGGGTCTGCCTCGTACTCAACGAGGAGTTGATTCTGTGTTTGTGGTAGTGGACAGATTTTCGAAGATGGTGCATTTTATTGCTTGTCGAAAAACATCCGATGCTTCTCATGTGGCTCGTTTGTTTTTCCGTGAGGTGGTGCGTTTGCATGGGGTGCCGCAGTCCATTACTTTTGACCGTGATGTGAAGTTTCTTAGCCATTTTTGGGTGACTTTGTGGAAGATGTTTGGTACGTCGTTGAAAAGGAGCTCCACTGCACATCCACAAACGGATGGCCAAACTGAGTTGACTAACCGAAGTTTGGAAAATTTGATTCGCAGTATTTGTGGGCACAAGCCGAAACAGTGGGATTTTGCTTTACCGCAGGCTAAGTTTGCGTTCAATAGTGCAGTTCACAGTGCCACGGGAAAATCACCTTTTTCTTTGGTATATGTGACCCCTCCAAAGCATGTGGTAGATTTGGTTCAGTTTTCACGGGGGCCTGGAGTTAGTGTTGCAGCTGAAGCAATGGCTAAGCAGGCTCAAGAGGTGCAGGAGCAGGTGAAACAGAAGTTGGCTGAGACGAATGCGAAGTACAAACGGGCTGCTGATAAGCGCAGGCGTGCGAAATTGTTTCAAGAGGGTGATTCTGTTATGGTCTTTTTGAGAAAGGAGAGATTTCCTGTAGGAACCTACAATAAGTTGAAACCGAGGAAGTATGGTCCGTACAAGGTTGTGAAACAAATTGGTGATAATGCTTATGTGATTGATCTGCCTGAGACTATGAAGATTTCTAAGGTTTTCAATGTTGCTGATCTGTTTGAGTACCATGCTGAGGAGCCACTTTATCCAGAGTTGAACTCGAGGTCAAGTTCTTTCGAAGTAGAGGGGATTGATGTAGAACACGTGGAGGCCCAATTCCTTGATCAGTTGGACCGAGCCAAGCCCCGAAAGTCCAAACGATGTTTAATTTCAGATTACCCAAATTGGTCAAATTCGGACGAGCTTGGAATAGGCCCAAACTTGGTGGGCTGACTTATTTTCGCGCTCCGGTCCATACTCATAACCCTAAAGGTTGATGATGAACGGCGTTTTTCGGCCTAATTCCTTCGTTTAGGCTTTCAATTGCGTTATTTTGCCGTTTTAGGAAAGATTTGATTCGTTAATAACTCTTAGTCCGTAATTCCTTTAAAGTTGATTCTTTTTGGGAAAGTCTTGTTTTTCTTTCCCGTTTTCAATTTTTGGAAAAGCCCCAAATTATGGGACTTTTTATTTTCCAAGTTTATTTTTAGGGTTTCTAGGGTTTTGCCTATTTAAAGGTTTGTAACTTAGGGTTTATGCAGCTTTTTATTAATAATATTCAGACTTTGTCTTTTTCTCTTGAGGATTCAAGAACTGCTTGTGGCTACGAGTACCTATCATTCGTTTGATTAGTACGCAACTAATCTCTTTGTTATTTCCGCTGCGTCACCCTCTCCACTTGGCAGTCATGAAAGGGCGAGTAGAGGTTATACAGGAACTGCTTGAGGCCAAATCATATTCAGTTCATGACAAACTTGGTACAGGGAGAGTGTTTTGCACTTGTCAATCAAATACAATAGGCTAGAAGCTTTAAAGACACTGGTGAAATATCTGCAAAGCAAGAACATGGAATCTGATCTCCTCAACTCCAAAGACGATGATGGCAATACCATCTTGCATCGTGTTGTAGCCCTCAAACAAGTGGATGTAAGTATTTGTGTATACCTATAATTAGCGTCACTAACATGACTAAAAAGGACCAAACTCTGTGGTTTGTTCTTTGTGCCTTTTTCTGATTTTCTTAGATAATGAAAAGTGATAAATCTCATCGAGACGATGAGACCCTCTACTATGTCAAGAGTAATTATTCAATAATTCGGGATTACTATCACGTGGTACTCTGAACTATTTAACAATTACACATTCTTATGGGGTTTATATACTTAGTGATAGACTACAAAAAAATGTGATTATAAAGTGGTCCGAAATACCACATGATGGTACTCTCGAACTATTGTATAATTTCATCTATATCAAAAGTTAAGTTGACAGCTTTTAGAAAAATTGACTCTTATTGCACCGGTACAAATTTTGCACAACAGTTTTGCACCCTTTATCTCTGTTTAACATTTCTGACCAAAAAAAGAAAAAAAGAAAGAGAAATTGAATTCATGGACTTGGCGCAAAGGTAATCAAATGGAAACTAGAAATTTCTAAGAATTATTTGGTCTAGGGTTCGACTTCCACCCCCACCTAAAGCTGCATACCAATTCTGCAACTCATTAAAAAGAAACTGGGAAGGAAAATTAAGTCAATTTTTTCCTCAACCTTTAATTGCTTTTAATTTTTGCTCTTAATTTTGTGCCATTAATTTCAAACACTAATGACACTTTCAATATGCAGACCATGGAATATTGGTTGGGAATAAAGAGTGTCAAAGACCACGCTAATGACAAGAACCAGAATAGTTTTACAGCTTTGGATATTGTGGAGTACTGTTCTAATAGAGATCTAAAAGCCAAGGAAATTCAGGATCTGTTGCAAGATGGTGTTCGTAGATCCGTTTCTAAATCTCCTCCTCAACGTTGCTGCAAGCCTAGAGGAATATTTATGCGATGCATTTCTTGGCTTTGGATTAGGTTCAAGGTCGACCCCTGACTGGCTCAAAGAGGTACTTTTGGTTTTGGATGGTTCACTCTCTCTCTCTCTCTCTCTCTCTCTCTCTCTGAGTTTCCAGAGTTTTATATAGATACACTCATACACATGCATGCATTGCTATAGATGACTCTTTTCATCAAACTATATAATTAACTACTGATTCAATCAAACTTCAGTGTTAGCGTAGATGCAATCACCAGATTCGCCTTGTTATGCCCCTGATCATCCCGAGCTCAAAAAGTTATTCGAATCGTTTCTCTTTTGGCTCTTCGAGTTTGTCACGTACAACAAAATTCGGACATCGATAACAATAAAATTGGGACATCGGTATAAGCATGACCAAAAAACTGTGTCACAAAAATTAATGGTTAGCATGATTTCTGAAAATAAACTTTGGATAAACATGTTTAAATCATGTGATAAACGGTTTTCGATTATTGTGATCTTTTATGTGCACGAGAAACTCAATGAGACAAACAAATAAAACGATTCAAATCCTTTCACTACTAGAATAATGGATAAAGAACACACTAAGAAAGTTAGAAAGATCACAGTTTTGATGAAAACGTGATAAAGAAATGTGAGGTGAATTTTTAATGTCACTTTGCTAATAAAACCGTGGTAACTAACATTTATTATAACAGTTTTAATAGAACCGTGATTATAAATGCTTAATTTAACCACATTTTCCTACAAGCGTGATAAAAATGTGCCTATTAAATCACGCTTCATTACAACTGTGATAGAAATATGTCTATATTAACCACACTTTCTTACAAGCGTGATAACATGAGTCTATTTTAATGACGCTTTGTTACTATCGTGATAAAATCTTTCCAGTTTGAGTTAACCACATTTTTTTAAAAGCATGATTAAATGTGTTTACTTATTTTAACCACGTTTATCGAAAAGTGTGATAAAATTTTCTTTTATTTATTTTAACCATGTTTTATTAACAACCGTGATAAATTATTTAGGTGAGAAGAGAGGACCTACAAGATTTCCAAAACACTCCTAAAAAAAATTAAAAAGTTGGGCGCGCAATTTGCCGCCAATTTACCCGGTGAGGTCGGAGCAACTAAAGGAAAACCCAACAGTTTCAGCGCTTTCTCCTCTCCTTCTCCATCCCGGTGAGGTCGGCGCCCTCTTTCTCTCCACTGTCACGTCTCGTCATCTTCGTTAACCTTCGTATCCTGCATCATGTTTCATCGCTTGCTTCCTGTTGCAACATCCGCGATCACCACCACCCTTCCGATGAGAAGAGGATCCCTCGCCCACAACCATCTGTTGAGGTGATTTTGATTAGAAGAATCATCCTCTGCGGAAAGTGTTTTGCCCAGATTCGATTCTCTTTTCGAGCTTTCCCTCCTTGTTCTTGTTTTGTACTTTCAACCTACGGTGTGTGTCTTGGGACTTAAGTCTCGGTTATCTAATCAATGACGGGCTAGTCAGTTTAGTGCTGATTTTCAGGAAAGATATTCGAATGTTGACAGCGCTTCCTCCATTCGCGCTGAAGTCGTGCTTATTTTTCACAGTAGGCATGCTCTTGGTCTTTTGGATTGTGATTATGTGGATATTGACAGATTGTTCTGTGTTTTTTACAATCACGGATGATTCTGCATATTAGGTGTTCGATAAAAGTACCAAACGAGTTTTGGTATTAATTAGTACAAGAATTGTAATCTATAGGAGTCTTAAGTCCTACATCGGTACTCGGTAGTTCCAATTTTGTTGTTTCTACTGCCTCTTCCCAGTTTTTATGTGCTATATTTCACAAGTTAAATTAAAGCTTCAATTGTTGTTTCTTGAAACAACAAAAAGGAAGTAAACATGGCCTCCCATTCATAGAGTGATCATGAGTGGCAATGGCACTGGAATCCCCCCTATTGCATCGATGAAAGGTGCAATTAAGTTCGAAATTGGCTTTGTTAACAAACTCAACTTATATTATGTTTGTTATAGAGCTATTCATGTTAATCTCTGTTTGCAAATTTATAATGCTACACATGGCTGACCACTGACCAGATAACCAACCTTACAGTGCTACTTTATTTAAGTGTTATATTTAGTATTATTTTAGATTCGTCAATTTATCTGTGATGTTTTTCAGCACCCAATATGCTTAGGGTGTCTGTGTAAAAAGCAAGATGGTGAAACTAGAGAAAAACTGATGTGGCTCTGTTTCAGTCCCCCAAAACTCGACTTTAGTGCGGTTATTTGAATTGAAGTTGAATTATGTTTTTTTGCTGTGGGAGGATTGTAATATTGCTTGTGACCTTCTGCATAATGATATGTTGCAGGTGGTAGAAGAGATGGGTTGGTCACAACTTTGTAACGACAAAGCTAGAGGTCATTGTATGTATGTATGTATGTTGTTCTATGCTATATGTGACATAATTTATCCTTTTTCTCAGTAAATTATTGATGTGTTTGTAATTTTCCTGCTTGCAGACGACTGCCAATATTCAGATTTCGTATGGAGACTATGGACTATAGTATGAGTCTCGAGGAAAACACATTTTTCGTTGTGGCAAATGGTAGATGAACTTGAGAGGCTAGTTAGCATATTTGTCATTCGTTTTTGCCTAAACATTGATCTAGCTAAGCTTTATTTTTTTGGCTCAATACCCAGACCATGTAACATGTTTGATTCTCTTATTTGTGTGTAAAACGCTTTCAGATTAATATATTATAAGTTCACATTCTGGCTTTTTCAGTTAGTAAATGTATTTGCCATACCAGTGCAGTATGATGCACTTGTACAGTTCGCAATCGGGAACAAATTTTAGGTTCAGAGCTGAAAAGTATCTAATTTAAGAAAATAAACAAGTTCACCACAGTTTTTGAATAAAGCGAGATATTTTAAGTTCATTAACAACCATAGTATCTGAAAAAACTGTGATGCTATAGATGATAAGATCACAGTTTTAGTAGAAACTGTGCTTATTTGATTGAAAATGATCACAGTAAATAAGATATGATCACGGTTTGAGTAAAAACTATGATTCTTTTATATTAAAACTATCACAGTTTGAGTACAAACTGTGATTAATTCATTCAAAATGATCACGGTTTTTTTATAATACTGAGATTTTTAATTGAAAACAATCACGTTTCTTACCTATGAAGCACAGTTTTTTATTAGCTTGTATCACAGTTTATAACCGTGATTAAAAGTAGGAGACTTTTAATAACGGCCCGATAGACCACGGTTTTGTAACTGTGATTAAAATCAAAAGATTACGGGTAATAAGTGTGATCATTAAGGATTATTGTAGTAGTGTTTTTCAGGCCTAAATGGGTGTATATAATGAGTGGTATTGTGCTTGAGACACAATCTTATAGTAACAACACAATTAGGGGGCCTTGCGAAACTTTGGGTCCTATATTGAACTCCCAACCATGTACTTTCAATATTTTATTTGTAAGGTCAAATTCTATACAGGGTTTAGTCCTTGGTTTTGATTGGATCCTCAATGGACTTGAACCTAAATTTGTCGGTGCATGCATGCGTCGGAACTCAAAACCCACTCTTTCAAGTTATCATGAACTATTATATATGTAACATGGTCTAGGATGACATGATTGTCCTGAAGCTTATGTGCTAACCTTGTTGGGATATTTACTTTCGGCCGGTTGTGATGCAGTTATATTCTTGTCCTCTTTAATCTTGTAATATTTTTTTAAAGATTAATAAAATTTCTTTGCCGTTCAAAAAAAAAATGATATATGTAACATGTTCAATTGCCTAGTGAAGGTGGTAAGTGGAATTACTCTCTTATCCTTCCGTATTAAAAAAAGTTATCATGACCTATTAATATATATGTAACACATTCCATGCCAACAGGCACGCGGCCATTTAATAACGGCAGCCACCCTAACGGCAACCATGGCTTATCAATCTATTATGAGTCCGCCTGGTGGTTTTTGGCAAGATACAAAAGACAATTCGCTCACCAAGTCTCCTTCCTCGAAATATTCATATCTTCATTCGGATGAGTGGCACGAAGCGGGAAAAGCCATTATGGACCGTATGACATATAGCTCTTATGGACTTTACTTGTCTCTTAACACCATAGTGTTAGGAGCATCGTTGAGCACTATTATGCTGGCCATGACTGGATTCCCAATGAAAAACAAGTTCTTGACATGGTTGTTGGTATTCACTGTGTATGTCAAAATTTCATGCATGGCTGCAGCTTATGTGGTAGCAGTTGCTTTAGTAACCGATGAACAATATCCATCGGCTGTACTTTATGGACTGGTGCTTAGTTGGATGGGTCTATGCGCATTTGTTATGGTGCTTCACTCATGCCAGTTCTTGGTATGGCTGGTGAAGAAGTTGGTAAAACACGTTCAAGTATGTTGTAGTTGTTGCAAACCAACTCGAAACGCTACCCCCAAAAACAGTTCTAGCGAGGATAACCAAGCTGGCAGCCATAAATGCATGGGAAGCTTCTGCTAGCTAGTCTTGGTTGTACTTTGGGATTCTATTGCAAGCCGAGGATTTGTGCTTGTGGGCTGGGATGATTGCTGCAGACTAGCGGATCTTATGTGGTCGCTAATCTTTAATGAAGAGTACTGTAACATGCGTATGCGCGAGACCCTATATTGTGTGACTGTGTGTAGTATTTGTGAAATTCATACGTGTGCACTAGCCTATATATGGTGTGTAGTAGTATGAAAGAATCTAGATCCTTCTTCTTTGTGTATTTGTCTGTATGGTTATGTGTACCATGTATTTGTTTTATGGTCAATGTGTTTTAATTCTTATACTGTTATTGAATTATGATATATACTTATTTACGGAACAGCCTTAAACAAGTGCAAAGAAACAGCTAACGTAAAGAAGTTATTCTTTTAAATTATAGTTACTTCTACATAAATACAGACGCAAGATTACTTTAGAGTAACTAATATATTAGGCTTCTGCTTGACCGATTTCTAGACCTAAAATAATGAGTTGCCCCAAACGTAGGGCTGAGACCGATGTAGCACAATTCCTGATAAGACCGGAATCGAATCCACTAAGGACGGTGATGTGTGTGCTGTGAAAACCCAAGTTGTTATAATTAAAACGGGCTCTTAGGTAACCACCCCTTGTCGTTTTGATTGGGATTGACTAAAACCTAGGAATTGATTGTACTTTTCAAATAATTAAAACATGTATGGTCATAGGGTTCATAGCACTCGTAACCAGTCCGAATTAGTCGGCTCCAATTGATGTTTTTAAAAATTTTCAACTTTAGATTGAAAAAGATATCCCGCAAGATGAGAATGAGTTTTGGACCCTCATTCCCCCGTTCACATGGGCTCTAACAATGCCCGGGGTTGTCTGCGGGAAGTATTTTTCCAATCTAAATTTTTTTTTTCATTGCTTGAAAAAGGAGCAGTGCCCGGACTGGTCACGATGTGCTAATCTGCCTGCGACCCTACCTATACGACTACTCACTAATCATTGTGCAGGAAACAGAAGAAACCCTAGTTTGAAACATACTTCTATTACTCGATACGAAAAATAAACAAGAAATCCAAATGAAACAAAAACAATCGAATAACTTTAACGAAGAACGAAAATTAAAACGAATTACTGAATTGTGAGTAATTGAATAAAGCTTCAAAATTTGAAAGAAAAAATTGGAAGAAAAGTAAACAATACATTCGGACCAGCAGCCTCGCAGTTGCAGCCCCGTCCTTCGTTTCGTCCGTTCTTTTTTTTCTCAAAAAAAAGCTGCCGCTGGTCAGTAGGGTAATTTGATTTTATAGGGATTGAAGAGTTTAATCACACAAAAACCCTTGGACTTGATGAAATAATAAATCAATAATCCAACTTTAAACACTTTGCATTTAGACCCCATGCTTCTTGTATCTTCCGGTTTTATCCAAAATCTCGAACAATGAGCTCGAAAACCTATAAACAACAAAAGAACAAAATAAATATCAATTAACAAAAGTAAATGAATAACAAATGTAGTTTGGAGAACCAAAATATGTATATTTTAACACTTATCAGCTTCATGGGACAAATCTATGTAGCAAAAATATTTTCAACAAACGCTACTCTAATAATGGAAATTTTAAAAAAAATGAGGTAGCGATTGCTCTTACATAGTCACTCCTCGGACAATCCATAGCTATTTTATTCCAAACAAATAAAGAAACCTTCTTATAATATGTGCATTAGTCTGTGCTCAGACTGTTTTTTGAGGGCCACTTCGGGGTGTCACAAAAAGAATCCAAACTTTTCAGTAATTTTAAAATACTTTATTGAGTGGCCTCGTAAAGAAACTATGCAGAGGGCCGGGAGATGATTCTGCACTTGTGTGTCAAATATAACAAATTAGAGGCTTTAAAGACATCAGTGCAATACCGGCAGAGCAATGAAAAATGAGTTTCAACTCAACTACGACGACGAGGATAGCAACACTATTTTGCATCTTGTTGCATTGTGTACACATGTAGTTACCCACATTGATCGAGATGACCAATACGAAGGACCGGCAACTTACTTGGTCACTTTGTCCATTCGTGGGTTATTCTCGAGTCTACCTAAATGACAGAACAGTTCATATGTTAAATCTGTTAAGGGCAACGTCAAACCCCACACCCCCAATTTCTAGCCTGTCAGTTGTGGACCTTTCGGTTAATCCAAAGGACATCATGTTTTTTTTTTTTCTCTCGGCCCAAAGGATATCATGTTGGCTCTGTTTTTTTTTTTTTTTCAGAATTAATAACATAATTAATCTATCGGGCAAAAGTCGTGCCTCGCCTCGCACTTAGATCCCAATAGACCTTTGCGTCTCGCTTCGCTTCTTGCCCTAAATAATTGTGCTTGGTGCAATGGTAACTACATAAAAAGCAAAAGTCTTGACAAGCTTTTCGCCTATGGTTCGATTTTTACCTGCATGCTATATTGCTATTGATTCTTGGGTTAAACCTCTCTGTTGGTGAACGTTGAGCCGGATAGGGAATTATAAAAGGGTTGACCTGGGAGGGAACAATATCTAATCAAAAACTTTTCTCAAGCTTCAATTGCTTTTAATTCTTGCTCTTAGTTGATCTTTTTCCAACACTAACGGTGCTTTGGATATGCAGACCATAGAATATCTGTTAGGAATAAAGAGTGTCAAAGATTGCCACACCAATCTCAAGAACCAGAATGGTTCTATAACTTTGGATATTGTGGATCACTGTCCCAACGGAGACCTAACTAAAAACCATGGAAATCTGAGAATTTTTTTACATGCTGGTGTTTGTTAGATCCAATTGTGATGGGCAGAATCTGAACCCTAGTCACCTCCCAATAAGTGGTTTTGGAACTAAAAATATATCAAGGTCGTCTGACTCCAAGAGGTATTTTTTCTGATGAGTTACAGATACACTCATGCTACACACTCTTTCAATCAAATTATTAACTAAGTACTGTTTCAAGAAAACTTCAAAGTTAGCAAAGTGGAATCACCATCTTGTTGTGCCCCTCGTATGGCCCCCATCACGAGCCCAAAAAGTGATTCGAATCGTTTATTTTCTCCGGCTACGTTGAGTCTAGCACGTACATAAAAAAATCACACTGTCAAATGATATAAGCATGACCGGAATTCTATATGTCACTTAAAATTAACGACTAGTATGATTTCTGAGAATTAATTAACTTCATGATAAAATTGTTGAAATCATGTGACTACCGATTTTCAATATGTGTGATTTTTTATGTGCACAAGAAAATCGATGAGACATGCACATTGAACTGCTTGGATCCCTTTTTGGGCCCGAACGGGTCTATATGAAGAGCAATGTTGTGCTTGGGGCACAGTCTTGAAGTCACGACACAACTAGGGGCTCTTGCGAAACCTTTGGTACGATATTGAACTCCCAACCGTGTACTATCAATTTCTTTGTTGGTCCAATTCTATACAAAGTTTAGCCTCTGGTTTCAATTGGACCCTCCATTAGTGGACAATGGAATTGAACCCTTTATTGAGTTTTTAATAAATTGTGTTGCCTATCAACAAAAAAAAAAAAAAAAGGAATCGAACCTGAATTAGTTTGTGAATAGGTTGATAAAAAATATAGTACTCCATATATTACAATCTTTTGGTACTATTTTTACAATTTATGTTGGCAAAATTAATATCGTTTTCTATATGTAACAAACTTTCTTTTGACCCGCCCAACCCTGAAATTATGCGTCTGTTCCTGGTAGAGGTTGAATCGGCGTCTATCTTCCAAGAGTTATCTAGTTACGGGTTAGAACCACTTCCCATAGACACCATGTGAGCAGCCTTGGTGAACTGAACTTGCGTCTACCTCTCTTTTACATAAAGAACAAAACTCACAGAATTAAGATCTGGTGGTCTCGGTGAATCAATCTCTCTCGCTTAGGGAGTTTATGATTTGGGATAGCCTCAACCTAAGGGAATTCCTTGACTAGCTAGGAATCTTTGTTGATGTGGTGTAATTTACTATTTTATGCTCGCACTTCTGTTGCACAAACTCTTGTTCTCTTAGTTTTATATCATTCTAATAAAGTACCAAAAAACAAAAAAAGAAGAACAAAACTCGAAACTTTGGTGTATGGAATAAGAAGTTGGTATCTTGTTCCAGAAAACGTGAATACATACTTATACAGATCAAGGTGGCTCTTGAGTTGTATAGAGGAATCGAATCAGTACAAGAAACTCTCACAATGAATTCTGCTTGACGATTTTCTAGACCTAAAATAATAGCTTGCCCCAAGCGTAGAGCGGAGACCGACGTAGTACAATATCCGGTAAGACAGGAGTCGAATCCACAAAGACGGTGATGTGTGCTGACTAAAAACTCGGGTTGTTATAATTTAAACGGGCTCTTAGGTAGCCACCTCTTGACAATTGATTGAGAATAACTAAAACTAAGAAATTGGGTTTTTCAAATAAATTAAAAGGAGGTACGGTCATAGGGTATATAGCACTCATAACCAATCTAGATTAACCTGCTTAATTCGGTGTTTTAAAAACGTTCTACTTTAGATTGAAAAGGATACCCCGCAAGATGCGAGACCCAATGGTCGCCGTTTACCCATACGCAGCGGAGAATGAGTTTTGGACCCAAATTCTCCCATTCACATGGGCTCCAACAATGCCCGGGTTCGTTTGCGGGAAGTATTTTCTTTCAATCTAAAATTATTTTTTGTTTGAAAATAGGAGCAGTGCCCAAACTGGTCATGGTGTGCTAATCACCCCGCGACCCTACCTGTACAACTACTCATTCATTATTAATCAATAAACAAAGGAAACTCTAGATTGCATCATGCTTCTATTGCTTGTAATGGAAAACAAACGAAAGATATCAACCAAACAAGTTCCAACAAACAACTTTTATAAAGAACGAAAATTAGAACGAGTTACGAGAATGCGAGTAATTGAACAAAACTTCAAATAACTTGAAAGGAATAAACTCGGAAGAAAAACTGTAAATTAAGGAGCTGTTCGGACAAAAAAATAAGCCTGGCTGTCCCGTCAAAAATGAGCCAACCTGGCTTTCCCGCCAACCTTTAAGGCTCAGGGTTGGCTTTATTGGCTTCTTTCCAAAGTGGCATTTGCTTTTTCTTTGTCACCCTCCCCCGACCCCACCCTTGTGTTCCAAAAATACCCCCATCCCACAAATTCTCTAATAAGCTAGAAGAAGACAAATAGGCAGGGCATTTTGATAATTTCATTGGGCTTTTTTAGGTTGCCTATTTAGCCGAACCATTGTAACTTAAGTTGGCTCATTTTTGGCGGGACAGCCAATCTTATTTTTTTTGTCCGAATAGCCCCTAAGAATAAAAAACAAACGAAACGTCACCTGGCAGCCCCGTACTTTGTTCTTTTCAGCAGCCCCGTTCTCCCTTTTTGTCGTGGGAAGAAGTTCTGTCCGGGCAGCCCCCGTTCTCGTCTTTATGCTTGAGAAAAAAAACTGTCCTCAAAACAAAAGCCATGCTGCCTTTTATAATGGTAGAACCGGGAGCTCCATATGTAAAATTGGTAGCACGGAATCATTTTTCTTTCCATTGTAATCAGTGAGCCCTCTTTTATTGTAATCGCCAAAGACAAATCTTTGAAACAATTATGGGTCGGTCCAGGGCCGGCCCTGATATTTGTGAGGTCTAAAGTGAGATGTTTGTATATTTGGTGTTTAATGGATTTTTTTAGTTTGTTGTCAAAATATATATTCAGGATTAAAAATTGGGCTCCAAGAGTAGCTAGAATACAAAAAAGCATAAAAATATAAATCGACTTAAACAAACTGTAAACAAGGCTAAAATTTTTATCCATTTTTAGTCAATTATTCTTAGTTTTTGGTCTCTGAGATGCACCTCCTTTTTTACTACTCCAACGACCAAATGGTTCATTAATTTTCTTTCCACATCTTCGGTGTGAATATTTTTTTTTCGACTTTCGAAATAAAGCTATTTTACGAAACAACTCTGCTAACCACACAAATATTTGCGTACAGATTGTGCATGGATTTTATTGTGGGGTCTATCACGGGTCCCACACAAACGATCCAATCCGTTCATTAAATATAAAATATTTTTTCAATGGTTTCCGTGAAAAATCAACTCAATCCAATACTTATAGATGTTCAATCCAATCATCCAACTTTTTATTCAGATTTTCGATTGTATCTATAGGTATCGGATTGAGATGATTTTTCGCAGGAACCTTTAAAAATATATATATTTAATGAATTGTTCGAATTATTTGTGTGAGATCTGTGGTGGATCCTACAGCAAAATTTGTGCCTAATCTGTATACAATTTGTCTGTGTGGACAGACTTACTATTTACCAAATTTGGACACCAAAACAAGCTTGCATCAACTCAGGTAAACAATTAGCCATTTTTCCTTTACAAAAAAAGTTCACTACAACTATCAAACCACTGTTCATGAGTTATTTATTAAAATTTTATTTTTGTCTTTAAAACTCTCATAATTAAGTCTCTACTCTTTATTTGAGATCCTATAGAGCAGATACTTGATTATAACAGTCCTATAAACAAAAATTAATCATAATCCCTTAGAATAAAATGATTAGAAAAAATAAGATATTTGCATTGCTTTGGGTCAAACTGATTAAAAATTGGGGCACTTAATTTTTTAACCATGTTTTTTAATATACAAAAGTCTAAAAAAAATTAAGTTCTCCAATTTTTATTCCATTTGAACCGGTGCGAAGATCTTATTTTTTTGATAATTTTATCCTAAAGGATAGTAATTAATTTTTTTCTCTAGGATTATCATAATCAAGTATTTGCTCTACAAGGTTCCAAATAAAGAACAAATACTTAATTATGAGAGTCCTACAGACTAAAATTAATTATGACCCTTTAAGATAAAATGACCAAAAAATAAAATTTTCGCACCGATTTAAACGAATTTAAAATTGGAGCACTTAATACAGTCTAAGAAAAATTAAACAGACAAAAAATATAAATTTTAATTGATGATAAATAGTATTGGTGTAGTTATGAAAGAAGAAGAAAAAATTGATAGCTAAACCAAAAATATTTACTGTTCATTAGGTAGTTTATCTACGGTGTTTATTAGTGTAGATGCTCTTAAGCAAGCAGCCCGAAATGGTAAAGGAAACTAGTAGTAGTAAAGTAAAATAAAAAGTAGGGAAAGTTACTTTTGTGAGAAAGTGTGCGTGATTTTGTGGAAAAAATAACCACATACTCTTTTTGTTATTTACAGGGAATGGTGGGTTAATTATTTCCTTCACTTTGGGAGTAGACCTTTTACCTGCACAAGCTCTCTGAAAACGTACAAAATTTACAGCAGCACTACTGCCACCCCATGGATTTTACGGTGACCGTTCATTGCATATTTATTGGGATCCATTTTGGGCCCTAACAAAAGACAGAAAAATATTCATAAATTTTAAAATAATATTTTATGAGACCCTGTAAAAATCAGCTCCAACAGATATCGGTAGATATATTTTTTGAATTTAAAGGAACGAAATTGCAAATCTAGACAATTTCGTTCCTAGGAATTTCGAAAAACATACCTACCGATATCCATTAGAGCTAATTTTTTACAGGGTCCTATGAAATATTATTTTAAAATTTATGAATATTTTATGCATTTTTTTGAGGCCCAAAATGGGCCCCAATAGGCAGGGGCGAAGCCACCTTGAGACAAGGGGTGGCATCCGACCCCACTGCCTTCCAAATTACAATGAAGATAGTCATAGTTTTCAATCCAAAATTGCTTACTTCACCCCACTTTTACATTACAATTTGCCCCAGTTCATTTAAAAGTTTGAAACTTGAGGAAAAAAAAAGGAGTAAAGTAAAATATCATCACTTTTTCCCCAAAAATATCTACTTAACTCCTTTGTGTTTACCATTTCAACTTTTTTTTTTTACTATCAAGTAGTATGAAACAAATTTTTTTTGTGCTATAAGAAATTGACCCCACTGTCAAGAATTTATGGCTCTGCCCCTGCCAATAAGCTCACGTTGGACGTTCACCGCATTTTCATGCAGTGAACCTATACTTTCCGCAAAATCTAGGAGGTAAAAGGACCCACTTATAGTCTGACGATAGATTTTGCCTTAAAAAAGTAATGGGGCTATCAACAAAAGATTTAAAGTAATGACAAAGACTTCCATACAAAACAAAAAAATTGATCAAGACTTACACGTGAAAGAAAGGAAAAAACAAATAAATTGACCAACCAAGATTTTGTGACAAATACGTTGTGCTAATCCAGAAAAAGGAAAAGCAGACACAACCAATAAAACTGGCGAGTGTCTGATTGAATTGATCTAGCTATGTAGAAACAAGGTTCAAGTTTCCTCCCATATTTGGTTAGCGTTTTTCTATTTCATGTGGATTTATTCAAAAAAAGAAAAAAAGAATATATACATTCCCATTGATTAATCAATTGCTAACCTTCACACACTAGGCGGAGTATAATATATACATAATTTCAAACAAGTTCGAATATCAATGGATATTTTACGAATATTAATACACTTTCACATATATCAATACATTTTTTTCGGATATCAATACATGTTTTATCTATTATCCTACACCCTTTGAGTGGATGTTAGAATAATCCAACATTTAATAACACAAAATTTCATGCAATTCATAGTACTTTTAATAGGAGAAGAAATCTATTGATTAATCAATGGGAATGTAATCTACAGTCACAAAGTCTTGGTCATTGTTTTTCTTTCTTTCTTTTCATTTATAAAGTCTTATCCATCTTTAGATGGAATTTTGCGTCAGTTTTATTTTGCATCAATGATGTACTCAATATTCTTAGCAAAATGAATGATTAACATGACAGATACTTTTTTTCGTTTGATCAGTAATGATAGCTTCTCCTCCCTTTTGTCAAGTAATAATAGAGGTAGTGGACCTCAATCAGTTCAGTTTAGTAAATGAAGTTCAGATTATAGTGTTTTTTTGATATTCATTTCAGTTTCATTCCAACTGAATTTAGTTATATTCGATCTGGTATAAAGTAAGCTGCGTACAACTCCTATTATTGTATTGTGAACGAACATATCAAATGAGAATCTAGAATGAATTTCATTTACTAAACTGAACAGCCAGCTGGCTCTTCTTATTCAGTTGGACGGACTTGAGCTGAATCAGCTGATTGAGGTCCACTACCTCTATTACTCGACACCTTTAAATTTCACGTCCAGCCTTGCTCCTATATCCATTGTCTTACGAGCATTCTTACAAATAATGGAGTTCTTATTCTGGATGTTATTAGATGATAAAGAAGAAGAGGGGACATTCCTTTTTCTATGATTCAATTTTTCGGCTTTAATCCTAATCTCTACAAGAAGGTTTTTTTTTGGAATATTTCTTTTCGCCCTTCTCAATCTCCTTGACAATTTATGACAAAAGCATATTATAGAGGGCCCACAATCAAAGGCAATGTTGGTGTTGGTGCCTTGGGCACTACGGGAACCCCAAATCCATTTGATACATGTAGACTTGCACACAATTGACAACATTGAATACATTTGAGCCGCAATATTACACTTTTTTTTTCTTTTTCTTTTTTTTTTTCTCTCTATTTGCAATGGCAAGATAGTTGAGTTTGGATTAAATTGATTAATTTTTTCTATCATACTTCTCTACTGTGAAATTTTCTTTGTTTTGCTTCAAATTTTTTGCGAACCAACTAAAAAAAATTGGAAAAAATTTCCAGACATTCTCGTCATAAAGAATGACTTTAAGTTTAATCTTCTTAAAATTCTATCTTACCATTTCAAAGAATATGAATACTATGGAAATTAGAATATAGAGTAACTTTTGAGTGTAACCAAAAGTAGCTTATTTCAGTACTAAGAAACAGTTTAACTAGATAGGGTGTGATTTTTTTTTTGGCCAACGGAAATACCCATAAATTAAACTAGAGAGCCATAGTCATACGGACTGAAGTACCATATTACAGACAAATCTAAGAAGAAAACAAGAACCAAATTTAGATTCTAAGGTGTTTTCTTTTATTTTCTGTCTTCTGCTTGATGGTGTAAGTTTTCTGTGTTTATTGTGGTTGAGCCCCTCGATGTAACCCTTCGAGTTTAATATAATAGTTTCGTTTGTTGAGCCAAAAAAAAAAAAATTTAGATTCTAAGGTGTCTAACACCCATGGCGTCGGCAAGAACAAACTCCATAGCTGCAAAAGAAACATATTTGGTAACCACCAGCTCCTCCTCTTGTTGAAACCTAGACCAGCCAAACAATCCGCAGCTTGGTTAGCCTGACGAAATGCATGTGTGGGTAATGGTAGAGTTGGAGAAAGGGTGTATACGTACTCGGTGCCATGATTTGTTTTTTTCTTCAGTTTGTTGTCAAAATATTTAGGATTAAGAATGCAATTCGATGAGATCGAAGAATTGAAAAGGTATGAAAATATGAATCGAATTGAACAAAATGCAAAAAACGTCTCAATTTGGAAAAGTTCCTCCTTTTTTTTTACTGTCTCTTTCGTACAAAATATCAATTTGTGGCAGTACTACTCCACATATTCGTCAAGAAACATTGTCCTCGACACACAAGACCTGTATTTCTATTTCATATCATCTTCGTGTGACTCAAGGTGATCAAGCTACTTTTTAATTTGGTGGAAGCAGTGGCGGCAGAGCCAAGATTCGCGTATCGGATATGGGAATGACAACATTAAATGGAAATCTAATTTCGTATTGTGCAGAAAAAATATGGAGATCGAAAAAGATTAAATGTAAAGTCATATAATTAGGTTTTCGTGGGTTTTTTTTATTTCACAAACAAATAAAGGTTTGGTTCAACTCTTTTAAGGTATGCAAATGCAAGACATTATGATACTGATTTTTCTTTATCCGAACCAACCATTCTCTAAATTGCATTTTTTTTTTACAATATTTGTACAAAGTTTTAGTTTTTACTGCATACCCATATATACCTAAACAAACCACATTAGTCTATAAAAAAAATTATGTATCCAAATGGGTCATGGAAAATTTATTGTCCAAATAGGTCACGTTCCTTTTCAATTAGTGTGGAAATTACAAATCTCATGGGAACTTATGAAAAAAATGAGAGAGAGAGAGAGAGAGAGAGAGTGTGTGAAAAACGGAAAAACATATGCCAAGGGCTTTACCAAGGCGGAAATCACACTGGTAGCCTAGAATTCTTCCAATGTTTATATTTAACCTTTCTATGCGTAATATTTTTTTTCCCGATATTTTGGAAACGGAGTGGCACGTACCACCTCCTCTTGTTAGCTCCGCCCCTGGGGGAAGATTAGAGGAGAGCAACCTACTGGATCACCGGTCAATTAAAAAAAGGTTCTCAGAGGTGGGCATAATTGAGTTCACTCATTTGTTGCTTTTGTAACTTCATATATATTGAATGGGGCTTTGATGCGTAGACTGGATGGTGTGACACTAGATCCTTCAAAGCCTGATCTGTTACAGTGGATTTGGACAACCGATAAAATCTTCTCTGTAAAATCGGTCTACAGACAGTGGGAAGCCCAGACTCAGTCACGAAATGCTCTACTTGGTTCCTTATGGAAGAATTTGAGTCCCCCTAAAGTGGAAATTTTTTCATGGATGGCCATCCAAGATAGAGTTGCCACGAGGTCGATTCTTTTTGATAGAAATTTAATCTCTGAGTTTCAATTGGCAATGTGCCCCTTATGTGATCTGCATGTGGAAACACCTCAACACTTGCTCTTACATTGTCGATTTTCGTGGGGAGTGTGGTCACAAATTCTGGCGTGGTGGAATATTCAATGGGTTTGTCCATCTTCTTTACCAGAGTTAGCACCTTGGTGGTTTGGGAGCAGGTTCCGAAACTTGGAGAAAGCTGTCTGGGAAGTATGTTTTTTTGCAACACTTTGGTCCATCTGGTTAACGAGGAATGGGTATATATTCAATGGGGCAACAACTCAAGCTTCGGAAGTGGTGGATTTAATTAAAACAAGAGTAGCTATGTGGACAAAGGTTAAGTTTGACATCAAGATCTACACAGTGGAGGATTTCAAAGGTTATTTGGATGGGATTCGAAAAGTGAAGGTGTAGTTTGGTGTTCTATCCAACTTTGGTTGGATATTTTCTATGGTTTTAGTCCTATGTAATGTTTACTTCCCCCTCGATGTACCCCTTCGTGTTTAATAAAAGTTCCTTTTGCCGAGCAAAAAAAAAAAAAAAAAAAAAACTTCATATATATTTTTTGGACTGATATTTGCCCCATCTCCCCTTGTAGTGGTAGACAGCCGGAATCTCCTTTATGGAAATGCCCGACTTTTTTATCAAGGGAAAATCTTTACTTACACAAGTTCCGTAAATAAATTTTACGTAAATCAATCTCGACCGTCTAAAAGTGTTTTGGACGATTTAGAGTGAAGACAAACTATTAACAGTAAAAAATATTTCTTACCGGTCAAAAAATTAAAAATATAACTCAACCGTTAATTGTCGAAACAAACGACTGAGATCGCGTATTTTCCGTGAACAAGTTATATATTCACGACTGCTCCGTGGATAAGACAATCTCTTTTATCAATGTTTTCTTGTGGTTGGCTTTGCCTATATATATAAGAAGGTCTTGTTTTGATTTCATTGCAGTTTTTTCCTAGTTTCTGTCTACTGATCCCCCATTTACTTGTTAGTTTCGAGTTAATTAGTCAAATTCTCTTTGCTTATTAAAGAAAAAAGTTCAATTAAGTAGTAGGTACGTAGTACTACGGACATGAACGGGACAGAAGAAGTGGTGAAAAGGCTCTATGAAGCCTGCTTGAGTGGGAGTGTCGAAACGTTAAAAGCATTGATTGAGAAAGACCCATTCATTCTAGACCGAGCTAGCTCGACCGAGTGCTTCTCCAGTGACACCCCCTTGCACGTAGCGGCATTGCGCGGTCATTTGGAGTTCACGAATGTCCTTCTGAGTCAGAAACCAACACTTGCCGCCGAGTTAGACTCACGACGGTGTACACCCCTCCACTTGGCTTCCACCGAGGGCCACTTCAAGATTGTACACGAGTTATTACGGGTGAACCCTGATGTCTGCATCAACCGTGATCAAGATGGTAGTCATGTTAATTTTTCTCTCTCTTTGGTAATAGCAGTTTTTTGTTTTCTTCCTAACTAAACGAAGTCGTTGCTTTCCACGTTAAGATTCTAGCAGAGAGTAGCAACTCCAAAAAAATCTAACCTGATACTTATTGAAACTTTGCTCCAGTGTTTGTGACTTCGTGTCCACTCACTGCGGCTCTACAGCTTGGCCAAGATGGTAGAGATGGCAATCATGACCCCACCCGAACCCGCCCCTATTCGGACCTGATTCGCCAATTTTTTGAATAACGGGGTGGGTTTGGGGGAGAACAAGGAAAACCCGATCTGGGTAGGGTTCAGGGTGACATTACACGGCCTCGTTATCCATCCCGAACCAGCCCCGAAATAATTTAACATAAAAAAAAAATTGTTTTTACTCATATGTTTCACTATTGTACTAAAAGAACTACATGTTTATCCATATATTTTCACTATTGTACAAAGAAATTACCCGGTCGGGATTCGCGACAGGTTTGAGGCCGTGTTGTGCTTTTCGGGGCAGGGTTGAGTATGGTCAAACCCGCCCCGTCCCGTTGCCATCCCCACAAGATGCACATGACAACCAAAAAAAATTCTTACAACAAATATAAAAACTTTAGGTTCATCAATATGCTAGTCACCTAGCCCAAAAATGAATGAATATTCAATTCAAAATTAAATGAACACCCACCCCAAAATTAAAGGAGGGAATTGTTAAAACAGAGGAGTACTCTTCAGACATTGATAATGATCGAGGCTACCAAGAACGGTTTCTAGATATGAAAACTCGTCGAGGGCAATTGAAACATCTTACTCTATACTTTGTTGTTTTTGGGTGTAGATATGAGTAAATAATTTTGTGTTTATACACCGTTGACCTAACTTACTAAATCATTGTCATCCAACATACCTCAGCCGCAAAAAAAAGAAGAAGCTCTTTTGCAATCGAATATTGAAAAATATATACAAGTTTTTAGCAAGTGTTTTCTAAAAAACAAGTATTCCAACAGGTAGAACTCCTTTCCACTTGGCGGTCATGAAAGAGCGAGTAGAGGTTATACACGAACTGCTTGGGATCAAACCATATTCAGTTCAAGACAGATTAGGTAGAGGGGAGACTGTTTTGCACTTGTCAGTCAAATACAACAGGCTAGAAGCTTTAAAGACACTGGTGGAATATCTGCGGAGCAATGACATGGAATCTCTTCTCAACTCCATAGACGATGATAGCAACACCATCTTGCATCTTGCTGCAGCCCTCAAACAAGTGGATGTAAGTATATATTAATTTGTGTGTACATGTAGTATTTTTTTTTTGCTTAAAAGTAGTTAGTTTTCCAAATATTTAGGTAAAGGTAAATTTTTTTAACTTTTTCGATTCGTCTCCAATAATACAAAATTTTGATGAAAGATCAACAAACGCATAAATTTGATTAAAGACAAAACATTAACTTTTTTTAAAAGTGCAAAAAATATTAGTGGAACGAGATCTATGTCGTTCGTCTGTTTTGTGCATCCTTTTCTTCGGATCTTCTTTGATAAGACGACGAGACCACCAATTATATCAAAAGTTAAGTCGACAGCTTTTAGAAAAATTGACTCTTATTGCACCACTACTAGTTGCGTACAATAGTTTTTTATCCCTTTTATCCCTTTTGAGAAAAACTTTTTTACAGAGCACCCTGTAAAAAAAGTTTACGGCGCTCAATCATGCGCATCCAAAAGTATTTTGGAAAGTCCTGATTGAAAACCAATTTTGGCTGGTAAAATTTAATTGTTACCGGCCAAAATTGAAAAAAAAAAATCTCAACCATTGATTGTTGAAATGGATGGCTGAGATTGTGCACAACTGTGAATAAGTTTCTCTCATCCCTTTTTAACAATTCTAACCAAAAGAAAGAGAGAGAGAGAGAAACTAATTTCATAGACTTGGTGCAATGGTAATCAAATGAAAACTAGAAGTCTAGCTCAAGAATCTTTTGGTCTAGGGTTCGACATCTACCCGCATCTGTATTACAATTCATAACAAGAAACTGGGATGGAATATTTCGTCAAAAAATTTCTCAACCTTTAATTGCTTTTAATCTTGCTCTTAATTTTGTGGCATTAATTTCGAACACTAATGGCACTTAATTTGCATGTGCAGACCATAGAATATTTGTTGGGAATAGAAAGTGTCAAAGACCACGCTAATGACAAGAATCAGAACGGTTTTACAGCTTTGGATGTTGTGGAGCACTGTCCCAACAGAGACCTAAAAACTATGGAAATTCGGGAGTTTCTGCTGGAAGCTGGTGTTCATAGATCTGTTTCTAAATCACCTCCCAATAATCCTCCTCCTCGTCCTCCTCAACATTGCTGTAAAGCTGTAGTGAAATTAATGCTATGCATTGCCTGGTTTTGGAATAAGTATATCAAGCTCGACCGTCTTTGGCTCAAAGAGGTACCTTTGGATGGTTCACACACTCTCTCTCCTTCCCTTTCTGATGAGTTTCCACAGTTTTATACAAATACACTCATACACATGCGTAGCTATAAATGACAACTATACACTCTTTCCACAGAATAACTTCTTTATGGAGCTTTTCGTAACTAAACTGAGCTTACGGAGATCCAATCGTGTGCATCCAAAGTATTTTTGGACGGTTCAAATTGAAAATCAATTTTGGCCCATCAAAATTAATTGTTACCGGTCAAAATAGAAAAGTAATCTCGACTATTGATTGCGTGAATGAATGGACGAGACCCAATATATATGTAATTAATATTAATACATGTTCCGTATCAACAGGTACGCGGCCATTTAATAACGGCAGCCACCTTGACTGGAACCATGGCTTATCAATCTATTTTGAGTCCGCCTGGTGGGTTTTGGCAAGAAACAAAAGAACGCCAAAATGCCGCTTCGCCTGCCCGTTCTCCTTCCGTGAGTTTCTCATCTCGTACTTTGGATGACGAGCAAACAGCGGGACAAGCCATCATGGACACCACAGACGACTCTTATTATGGCACTTATTTGGTTCTTAACACCATCGTGTTGGGAGCATCGTTGAGCACTATTATGCTGGCCATGACTGGATTCCCAATGGAAAACAAGTTTTTAACATGGTTGCTGGTATTCACTGTGTATATCACAATTTCATGCATGGGTGCAGCTTATGTGATTGCAATTACTTTAGTCTCCCCAGAACAAGTTCCATCGGATGTACTTTATGGGCTGTTGCTTGCTTGGATGGGTGTATGCTCATTTGTTATGACGCTTCACTCATGCCGCTTCTTGGTATGGCTGGGGAACAAGTTGGTAAAACTCATTAAAGCATGTTATCGATGTTGCAAACCAACTCCAAAAACTACCAACAATAGTAAGGATCATCAAGCCAGCAGCCAAAAATGCGTGGGAAGCTTCTGCTAGCAAGTCATTGTTGTACTTTGGGATTCTATTCGACGCCGAGGATTTGTGCTTGTGGGCCGGGATGATATATTGCTGCGCAATTACTGGCGGATCTGGCGTGGTCGCCAACCTTAAACAAAGAGTAGTATTGTAACCTACGCTTGCGTGAGACCCTTTATTGTGTGACTGTGCACAGTATTTGTGAAATTCATATGTGTGCACTTGCCTATGGTGTGTAGTAGCATGAAAGAAGCTAGATCCTTCTTCTTTGTGTATTTGTCTAGCTATATGGTTGTGGGTGCCATGTCTTTGCTGTTTGGTTGTTAATAAGCATTCGGTTTGTTGCATGTATTATAAATTGTCGATGTGTTTTAGTTCTCTTATACTGTTGTTAAATTATAGTTACTTCTAAATACAGATGCAAGATTACTTTAGAGTGACTAATATATTAGGCTTCAAGGGAGAAATCTATGAAGTAAGAATATTTTCAACAAAAGCCACCCTAATTAATAATGGGGAATGCTTATTTGTGTAGCAATTGCTCTTACATAATTGCTCTTCGGTTCATCACTAGCTAATTTATTCCAAACAGATAAAGAAACCTTCTTATAATACATGCATAGTCCGTGCAGAGTCCGCTTTGTGAGGCCCCCTTTGGGGTCTCACAAAAATAATCCGAACCTTCAGTAATCTTAAGATCCTTTATTGAGTGGCCTCCTAAGAAAACTAGGCAGAGGGCCAGGAGACATTTCGGCATTTGTGTGTCAAATCTAACAAGTTAGAGGCTTTAAAGACATTGTTGCAATATCTTCAGAGCAATGACAAGGAGTTTACAATTACGAAGACAATGATAGCAACACCATTTTGCATCTTGATGCAGCACTCAAACAAACAGATGTATTTATTTGTGTACACATGTAGTTACCCACATTCATCGATATGACCAAAAAGAACCGGCAATTCACTTTGTCCATTTGGGGGTTATTCTCGAGTTTACCTAAATGACAAAGGATATATACCATGTTGGCTCAAGTTTTTCAGAATTAAAAACTTTTTTCTTTTCCCGTTGGGCGAAAGTTGATTTTTCTTGGAAAACATGTTTTTCTTGGAAAACATGTTTTTCTTGAAAAAACAGCTTCTTACAGCTCAAGTAGTAGGATTTTATTTTTGGCATGGGTACATGGTGATTGATGAGTAGTGAATGGCGCTTTTAAACGGTTGGTTTTGCCATTTCTTTTTTTGTTAACGCTACTCTTCTGCAAATGTATTTTTTGTGCAAAAATACACCTGCAGGGTAGTGGCGTTAACAAAAAAGGGAGTGACAAAATCATTTCCCAAAAAGATGGTACACTTTCCAAAATTCATTGTCCTAGTATTTATTATTTGATATATTGTTTATGATATTGTTGTCTCGCCTAGATAATTAACACCTCATCTCAATAAGACTCAGCGTCTCGCCCTTGCACCAAGGTCCCAACAGGCCTTCTGCCTCTTGCCATAAATAATTGTGCTTGGTGCGATAATGTTAACCAAATGAAATCCAAAAGACTTAAGAAACTTTTGGTCCAGGGTTCAACTTCTCCCTGCATGCTATAAATTCTTGGTTGAACCTCTGTTAGCGAACATTAATGAGCCGGATACTGAGTTATTAAAAGGGTAACCTGGGAGGTATCGAACAATATCTAATCAAAAAATTTCTCAAGCTTCAATTACTTTTAATTCTTGCTCTTAATTTTGTGCCATCATTTTCCTATAACATTCCAATGGGAGGGATATTTTCAGCCAAACAATGATGCATGCTCCTATATTAAGCACACTACTTAAGTGTGGGCTTCGGCTTAATATATTTGTGTTACTGGGTCAAGTACATACTCGTGGTCTAAAGATAAGGCCTTCACTAAAATACACACATTCATGATTCATGCTTACAAATTTGATAACAAATCATCATAGCATACAAATGACTCGGTTTTTTTTTCTTTTTCCCCCGGCAAAAGCAAAATTTTATAACACGCGAAAGGATACATCGAGAGGAAAAGCGGAGGAGCACACATGCTTAGACTCATCCTGGCGAGGGGGAGACGCAAATCATCCAGCAGGCGGTTGAATGATTAACGCCAAACAATTATAATTTTAACACACGAATACCATCAAAAAAACTTTTGAAATCCTCTATAGAGTACAAGTCTAATATTGAATTTGACTTTGATCCACATAGCCACCCTGAACTTGATTATATCCACCACCTCCTCAGATCTTGCAGTCGCATTCTTAAAAATGTACCCATTCCGCATCATCCAAATGGACCAAATTGTTGAATAAAAGCAAGCTTCCCAAATGTGTTTTTCCAAGTTACCGAAACTATTATCAAACCACCAACACAAAAGATCCGCTATCTAAGGCCGGCAAACCCATTTAGTGTGCCACCAATCCAAGATCTGGGTCCAAATGTGCCAAGAAAATTGACAGTGAAGGATTAAATGGTTGGGAGTTTCCGGTTAGAGTGAGCAAAATGGGCATAAGGAATCATTCAAGGCAATATTCCTGTTCAATAGATGATAGGCGCGCGGAATTCATGAATTCTAGCGCCTAAGTAGGGAAATTAGCGCGTTAGACGTGCATTTAATTCTCATTTTCCATTTAATGCGTGTACGTGGTTGGATTTTGTGTTTGTGCTTAATTTGCAGGAAATTGAGATGTTTTGGCGCAAATGAGAGGTATTCGGAAAGGCCGTGATGGAGCTTGAGAGCGAGAAGGCTGTAGAGACTAAGTGTTGAAGTGAGATTCACGAGGAAATGAACAGAGGGTTTGTGAGCGCTACATGAAAAGTAGTATAGCGCTCAAACGTGGCATAGCTGATGCTCGAAGTGGACAGAGAGTTAGGTAGCGCTACACCCTTTTTGGTGTAGCGCTACCTTGAAGTTAAAGGGGTCAACGCCAGCAACAGTCAATGCGATCTCAAACAGCTAAAGGGTTAGGTAGAGGGCTTAAAGGCCCAGGAACGGCGGCGTTTTGTGCTTTGGCGGTTCCCATTTCGATTTATGTTAGGATTTTAATAGGGATTAGTATAAAAACCCCGTTTTAGCTCAAAATTAGGGTACATTTTCTACTTAGGATTTTAGCAACTTTTCATAACGACGTTTTTGTTGATTTTTCATCGCTCTTAACTTTTGGCTACTGTTTTCTAAGTTCTTATTTGCAGATTCAAGTTTTAATTGAAATTCTTTCAAGTTTTCCAGCTTTAATTCCTGTTATTCTTCAGTAATCG
>BPLS01030616.1:62916-76907 GCA_019656275.1 Rhododendron kiyosumense | reverse complement strand
GAGGCTATCAAATAAAGATTAAAAGTAATGACAAAGACTTCCATGTAAGAAAAAATAAAAATTTGACCAAGACTTTACACGTGAAATTAACAAAGGAAAAAATTAATACATCATGACTGAGAGTTTGTGACAAGACAAATACATTGTGCTAATCCAGAAGAAGGAAAAGCAAACGCAACCAATGAAACTAGTGAGTGCCCAATTGATCAATTGATTACTACAGTCACAATTCTTGGTCATCGTTTTTCTTTCTTTCTTTTCACTTATAAGTCTTGTATGCATCTTTCACAGCAAAAAGGCAAAAAAATCTTTGAAATCCTTTTGTAATGGTCTTTTAGATGGAATATTGCGTCAGTTTTATTTTGCATGAATGATCTACTCATCATTCTAGCACCTATATCCATCGCCTTACGAGCATTCTTAAAAATAATAGAGTTTCTGTTCTAGATGTCATTAGATGATAAAAAGGAAGAGTGGATGTTCTTTTTTCTATGATTCAATTTCTGGGCTTTACCCCTAATCTCTGGAAGAAGCTTCTTTTTGGAATCATTCTTTTCGACCTTCTCAATCTCCTTGACAATTTATGACAGAAACGTATTACAGAGGGCCCACAATTAGAGGCATTACGGGAACTCCAAATCCATTAGATACATTTGTTTTGCTTCAATTTTTCTACAGACCAACTAAAAAAATTTGGGAAAAGTTTCCAGACATTCTTGTCATAGAGAATGCCTTCTTGTACAATCTTCTTAAAAATCGATCTCACTATTTCAAAGAATATGAATTCTATGGTAATTTGATTATAAAGGACCTTGGGTCTAGCCTAAAGTAGCTTCTTTTAGCACTAAGAAACAGTTCTATTAGAAAGGGTGTATACGTACTCGATGCCATGATTTTTTTTTCTTCAGTTTGTTGTCAAAATATTTAGGATTAAGAATTCAATTCGATGAGATCGAAGAACTGAAAAAGTATGAAAATATGAATCAAGCTGAACAAAATGTATAAACACCTCAATTTGGAAAAAGTTACTCCTTTTTTTTTTTTTTACCATTTCTTTCATACAAAATATCGATTTGTAGCAGTACTACTCCACGTATTCATTAAGATACATTGTCCTTGACAAACAAGACCTGTATTTCTATTTCATATCATCTTTGTGCGATTCAAGGTGATCGAGCTTAATTCTTAATTTTTAATTTGGTGGAAGCAATTCTTTTAATAATTTGGTGGAAGCAGTGGCGGCCGAGCCGGGATTCAGACGCAGGAGTGACACCATTAAATGGAAATCTAATTTCATATTGTGCAAAAAAAATATGGAGAAAAGATTAAATAAAGTCATATAATTAGTCTTTCGTGGGTTTTTTTTTCTGAAGAAATAAAGGTTTGGTTAAGCTCTTTTAAGGTATGTAAATTCAAGGTATTAAGATATTGATTTTTCTTTATCCGAACCATTCTCTAAATTGCATTTTTTTACAGTATTTGTACAAAGTTTTAGTTTTTATTACATACCCGTCAATACCTAAAAGAACCACAATAGTCTATAAAAAAAATTATGTATCAGAATGGGTCATGAAAAAATTTATTGTCCAAATGGGTCATGTTCCTTTCCAATTAGTGGAAAAATTACAAATCTTATGGGAACTTATGCAGAAAAAAAAAATTAGAGAGAGAGAGAGAGTTTGAAAAACAGAAAAACATATACTGTGCCAAGGGATTCAGATTAACCACAGCGGAAATCACACTGCTACCCTACACGGAGGGGCGCGCTTTACCGCTATACCAGAGCATGCACTTGTGTAGAATTCTTTCAAATGTTTATATCTAACCTTTGAAATATTTTTTTCCCGATATTTTGGAAATGGAAGTGGCACGTGCCACCTCTCCTTCTTAGCTCCGCACCAGAGTGGAAGATTAGAGGAGAGGAACCTACTGGTCAAGTAAAAAAAGGTTCTCAGAGGTGTGCACGATTGAGTGCACTCATTTGTTGCTTGTGTAACTTCATCTATATTTTTTGGACTAATATTGGCCCTATCTCCCCTTGTAGTGTGGTAGACAGCCGGAATCTCCTTTACGAAAATGCTCGACTTTTTAAAAAAATTATGATTGAAATTCATAATTTTATCGAAAAGACAAGAATAAGTAAAAAAAATTGTCTTCTTTTAATTTATTTTTATCTTTTTTCAAAAAATTATGAGTGTTTATCAAAAAAAATTTACTTTTTCGATTCCTCTCGTCGTGATAAATCAATAAATCACAAAAGTTTGATGCAAAACAAATAAATGCAAAAACATTTAAATAAAGTCAAAAAAATAAGTTACTGTACTTAATTTTTCAATTCAAACCCACCCTAATAAAAATATAATTATTGGTTCAAGGCAGACCCACCTAAAATCACATCGGAAATTTTCATGCATTAAAGTGAACTTGACGGGCAAAACATATAGAAAATAAGTGAATGAGATTAAAAGTGACGAGGCTATCAAATAAAGATTAAAAGTAATGACAAAGACTTCCATGTAAGAAAAAATAAAAATTTGACCAAGACTTTACACGTGAAATTAACAAAGGAAAAAATTAATACATCATGACTGAGAGTTTGTGACAAGACAAATACATTGTGCTAATCCAGAAGAAGGAAAAGCAAACGCAACCAATGAAACTAGTGAGTGCCCAATTGATCAATTGATTACTACAGTCACAATTCTTGGTCATCGTTTTTCTTTCTTTCTTTTCACTTATAAGTCTTGTATGCATCTTTCACAGCAAAAAGGCAAAAAAATCTTTGAAATCCTTTTGTAATGGTCTTTTAGATGGAATATTGCGTCAGTTTTATTTTGCATGAATGATCTACTCAACATTCTAGCACCTATATCCATCACCTTACGAGCATTTTTAAAAATAATAGAGTTTCTGTTCTGGATGTCATTAGATAATAAAGAAGAAGAGGGGATGTTCTTTTTTCTATGATTCAATTTTTGGGGCTTTAACCCTAATCTCTGGAAGAAGCTTCTTTTTTTTTTTCCCCGGCAAACGAAACATTCTATTAACTCGAAGAGGATACATCGAGATCAAAAATAAAAACATGAAAAAGGAAAGACATAACCGTCCAACAGAAAGTTGGAAAATACACCACCAGAGACACTACTAAATCCTTATCTTTTTGGAATCTTTCTTTTCGACCTTCTCAATCTCCTTGACAATTTATGACAGAAACGTATTACAGAGGGCCCACAATTAGAGGCATTACGGGAACTCCAAATCCATTAGATACATTTGTTTTGCTTCAATTTTTCTACAGACCAACTAAAAAAATTTGGGAAAAGTTTCCAGACATTCTTGTCATAGAGAATGCCTTCTTGTACAATCTTCTTAAAAATCGATCTCACTATTTCAAAGAATATGAATTCTATGGTAATTTGATTATAAAGGACCTTGGGTCTAGCCTAAAGTAGCTTCTTTTAGCACTAAGAAACAGTTCTATTAGAAAGGGTGTATACGTACTCGATGCCATGATTTTTTTTTCTTCAGTTTGTTGTCAAAATATTTAGGATTAAGAATTCAATTCGATGAGATCGAAGAACTGAAAAAGTATGAAAATATGAATCAAGCTGAACAAAATGTATAAACACCTCAATTTGGAAAAAGTTACTCCTTTTTTTTTTTTTTACCATTTCTTTCATACAAAATATCGATTTGTAGCAGTACTACTCCACGTATTCATTAAGATACATTGTCCTTGACAAACAAGACCTGTATTTCTATTTCATATCATCTTTGTGCGATTCAAGGTGATCGAGCTTAATTCTTAATTTTTAATTTGGTGGAAGCAATTCTTTTAATAATTTGGTGGAAGCAGTGGCGGCCGAGCCGGGATTCAGACGCAGGAGTGACACCATTAAATGGAAATCTAATTTCATATTGTGCAAAAAAAATATGGAGAAAAGATTAAATAAAGTCATATAATTAGTCTTTCGTGGGTTTTTTTTTCTGAAGAAATAAAGGTTTGGTTAAGCTCTTTTAAGGTATGTAAATTCAAGGTATTAAGATATTGATTTTTCTTTATCCGAACCATTCTCTAAATTGCATTTTTTTACAGTATTTGTACAAAGTTTTAGTTTTTATTACATACCCGTCAATACCTAAAAGAACCACAATAGTCTATAAAAAAAATTATGTATCAGAATGGGTCATGAAAAAATTTATTATCCAAATTGGTCACGTTCCTTTCCAATTAGGAGAAAAATTACAAATCTTATGGAAACTTATGCAAAAAAATAAAAATTAGAGAGAGAGAGAGAGAGTGTGTTTGAAAAACGAAAAAACATATAGTGTGCCAAGGGAATCAAATTAACCACAGCGAAAGTCACACTGCTACCCTACAAGGAGGGGTGCGCTTTACCGCTATACCAGAGCAAGCACTTGTGTAGAATTCTTTCAAATGTTTATATTTAACCTTTATATGTGTAATATTTTTTTCCTGATATTTTGGAAACGAAAGTGGCACATGCCACCTCCCCTTCTTATCTCCGCCCCAGAGTGGAAGATTAGAGGAAAGGAACCTACTGGTCAAGTAAGAAAAGGTTCTCAGAGGTGTGCATGATTGAGTTCACTCATTTGTTGCTTTTGTAACTTCATATATATTTTTTGGACTAATATTGGCCCTATCTTCCCTTTAGTGTGGTAGACAGCTGGAATCTCCTTTACGGAAATGCTCGACTTTTTAAAAAAATTATTATCGAAAATTATAATTTTTTTTCAAAAAACAAGAATAAGTACAAAATAAATAACTGTCTTTTTTACTTATTTTTATCTTTATTCAAAAAATTATGAGTGTTTATAAAAAAAAATTTACTTTTTCAATTCCTCTCGTCATGACAAATCAATAAGTTACAAAAGTTTGAAGCAAAACAAAGAAATGTAAAAAAAATTAAATAAAGACAAAATAAATTACTACACTTTAGTTTTCAATTTCAACCCACCATAATACCTGACTGGCACCATTTAGCATTAGCTATAGAAACAAAATTGACTTTGTTAATTTTTTTTACCGCTCGATAGATGTCTAGCATACTTCTAAGGGGATGGAGAAGGGGTACCGCTAAACGGCAAGTAAGTGGAGCAAGCCTACATAACATCAACTACCACATTAAGCACTCACGTTCGTGGCAAAAATCGAACTCTCACCTTTTACGTAGAAGAGTGGAAGAAGTGGTGTAGAAATAACAGAAAGTCTACCCACACAGCAAATCTGTGCACAGATTGTGCACAGATTTTGTTGTGGGGCCCACCACGGGTCCCACACGAATCATCCGAGCCGCTCATTAAATGTAAAATATTTTTTCAAGGGTTTCCGTAAAAAATAAGCTCAATCCAATACATTTAGGTATTCGATCCAACCATATAACTTTTCATTATCCGGAAATCTGAATGAAAAGTAAGATGGTTGGATGAAGCACATATAGGTATCGGATTGAGCTTATTTTTTACGGGGACCCTTGAAAAAATGTTTTACATTTAATGAACGGCTCGGATGATTTTTGTGGGACCGGTGGTGGGCCCCACAACAAAATCTGTGCACAATCTGTGCACAGATTGCTGTGTGTAGAACGGTTCTAGAAATAAATAGATGGGCACTGCACTCTCATGTCATGCTGAAGTTGAATGACGTATGGAATCTCTTCGTCATCAAAACACGTGCAAATCAACCATGCACAGTTTGTGTGGCTCCCCCCAAAAGAATCATTTTTGCTATTACGTGAGAAATGATTTTCGCGTTCCACCTTTTAAAAAACGCACTCTAATACTTGTTTTTTACTGTGTATAATACACAGCACAACTTTCATAGAATAAGTAAAAGACAGATTTTAGAGTGTAATTATAAAAAAATGGAATATCAAAGTCATTTTTCTTTTTCTATCAATGCTAATGACAAATTTCGAGAGCTGTATAATGCACGAAACCCCAAAAGATACATGTACACAAAAATACTTTAGCTACATCCAAACATACACTTATTTACACACCCACACAAACAAGTATTGTTAGGAATGCCTTGTATTCCTTAGTCCCACATTAGTTAATTATGTTGTTCCCGTTTTTGTAGCCTATTATAAATAGGGCTTTTGGGGAACTTCTAAAGTATCTTTTTTGGGCTTTCATATTGTGGTGGCCTTTCTAGAGTTACGGATTATAGCCGGCTCTTTGTATCTCTTCTTCACGTTGATTAGTGAATCCTCTCTCTCCTCGCCCGTGGACGTACCCATCTTGGGGAACCACGTATATCATATGTCTTTGTGATTTCTTGTTTAGTTTTCAATTTCTCGTTCTTAGCTTGCTTTCATAGCGTTCGTTACAACAAACTGGTATCAGAGCTTGAGGTTGAAAAATCTAGGGTTTCGTTTCCGATTGTGGCTATGGCGGCTAAATTCGAGATTGCGAAGTTTGATGGGCAGAGCAGCAGTTTCAGTCTTTGGAGAGTAAAGATGAAGGCTCTGTTAACCCAACAAGGATTGCACAAAGCTTTGTTAGGCAAGACTAGTTCTGGAATCAAAGAGGAAGATTGGGATGATACGGATGCCAAAACTTTGAGTTTTATTCAGTTGAGTCTGGCAAATGACGTTCTTCGCGAGGTGGAAGAAGAAACTTCAGCAGCAGGAATTTGGCTGAAGTTGGAAGGCATATATATGACGAAGTCGCTCATCAACATGTTATATCTTAGACAACGTCTTTATACGTTTCGTATGCGAGAAGGTATACCTGTTAAAGATCATTTAGACGAGTTCAATCGTATTATTATGGATCTGAAAAATATTGATAGTAAAATTGAGGATGAAGACCAAGCCCTAATTTTGCTATGTTCTTTACCATTTTCGTATGAACACTTTGTTACAACCCTATTGTATGGCAAAGACACGATATCTATGGAGGATGTTAAGGCCAGCCTATATTCGAAAGAATTGAGGAAAAAAGTGTCAGGTGAGGGTGATGCACATGCGGAGGGTTTGTTTGTTAGGGGAAGAACAACAGAAAGGGTGGAGTCGAGTAATAGGGGAAGATCCAAGTCATCAGGTAAGAAGAAGGGAAAGTGCAATTATTGCAAGAAACCCGGGCACTGGAAAAGTGACTGTTTAAAGCTCAAGGAGAAGGAAAAAGAAGACCAGAAAGGGGGTAAAGTAATTGCTGGAATTACTGAAAGTTCAGATGAGTCAGATAATGTGTTATCAGTTACAGAGGGCGATTCTCGCTCTAATAACGAGTGGGTTCTAGATTCTGGATGTTCATACCACATGTGTCCGCATAGAGAGTGGTTTTCTACTTATGAGGCGATCAATGGTGGTACAGTTTTGATGGGCAACAACATGGCCTGTAAGACTGTTGGTTCAGGAACGATTCAGCTTAGGATGCATGACGGTATTGTTAGGACTTTATCTGAGGTTCGACATGTTCCGGATTTGAAGAAAAATCTTATATCCCTGGGTGCTCTTGATTCTCATGGTTGCAAATTTCTCGGTGAAAGTGGAGTTTTAAAAGTCTCAAAGGGTGCATTGGTACTGATGAAGGGTCAGAAGCATGGTAACCTCTATACACTCCAGGGCAGTACAGTTTTAGGTGCTGCAGCAACGGTTGCTTCATCCAAGGTTTCAGATTCAGACTTGACTCGTTTGTAGCATATGCGCCTTGGGCATATGAGCGAGAGGGGGATGACAGTTTTGAGCAAACAGGGTTTGCTATGTGGCCAGAAAACTGAGAAGCTGGATTTCTGTGAGCATTGTGTTTACGGCAAGCAGTGCAGGGTAAAATTCAGTACAGCTGTTCATCGCACCAAAGGCACGGTGGATTATTTTCACTCGGATCTTTGGGGTCCCGCAGAGGTAACTTCTAAAGGTGGTTTTCGATATTTTATGAGTATTATCGATAATTTCTCTCGTAAGATTTGGGCGTATATATTGAAACATAAGAGTGACGCCTTTAATACATTTAAACAGTTTAAAACTTTGATTGAGAATCAAACTGGTAAGAAAATAAAACGTTTGAGAACTGATAATGGTATGGAGTTTTGTCTTGGCGAGTTTGATAGGTTCTGTAGTGATGAGGGCATTGTGAGGCATCACACAGTGAGAAAAACCCCTCAGCAGAATGGTGTGGCTGAACGAATGAACAGGACTCTTTTGGAGAAGGCACGTTGTATGTTGTCCAATTCTGGATTGGGCAAAGAATTTTGGGCTGAAGCCGTTTCCACAACATGCTATTTGGTGAACAGGTCTCCGTCGACTGCTATTGAGTGTAAGACTCCTTTTGAGGTATGGTCAGGTCATCAAGCTGATTACTCTATGCTGCGTGTGTTTGGGTGTCCAGCTTATGCTCATGTGAATGAGGGTAAGTTAGAGCCACGGGCCAAGAAGTGTATTTTCTTGGGTTATCAGGCAGGTGTGAAAGGGTACAGATTGTGGTGTCCTGAAGATTCAAAGTTTTTGATCAGTAGAGATGTTACTTTTGATGAAAACTCTATGATTAAGGGGTCTAAGCAGGTTGACGATACAGTTCAGGAACAGAGTGTTCCAAAGCAGGTGGAGTTTTTGAGTGAATCTTCCGACTCAGGGAAGAAGCACATTGAGAAGCCAATTGAAAAGGAGTTCAAGAGTTCAGACACAGAGGTTGATGCGTTAGTTGAGCAACCACGCACTATTGCTAAAGATAGACCAAGGAGGGAGATTCGGCCTCCTGAAAGGTATTCGGCTTATTCTGAGATGGTGGCCTATGCTTTATCAGTTGCTGAGACAGTTGAGTATGAAGAGCCTTCTAGTTATATGGAAGCTGTTTCGAGCACTGAGTCTGCACAGTGGTTTGTTGCTATGAATGAAGAGATTGAGTCTCTTCAGAAGAATCAGACATGGGAGTTAGTAGAACCGCTGAAAGGGAAGAGGATTGTTGGGTGCAAGTGGGTCTTCAAGCGCAAACCAGGTATTCCAGGGGTAGAAGATGCTCGGTTCAAAGCTCGGCTAGTGGCGAAAGGATACAGCCAAAAGGAAGGTGTTGATTACAATGAGGTATTTTCACCAGTTGTAAAACATAGTTCCATTCGCACTTTACTTGCTATTGTTGCATGTTATGATCTTGAGTTAGAGCAACTTGATGTCAAAACTGCGTTTTTGCATGGCGAGCTTGAGGAACAGATTTATATGCGTCAGCCTGAGGGATTTGTTGTTTCTGGTAAGGAGGATCATGTTTGTTTACTTCGTAAGTCTTTGTATGGCCTCAAACAATCCCCTAGGCAGTGGTATAAGCGGTTTGATACTTTTATGATAAGCCAGTCATATTCTAGGAGTGAGTATGACAGTTGTGTGTATTTTCGGAAACTTCCAGATGGTTCATTTGTTTATCTACTGTTGTATGTTGATGATATGCTTATTGCTGCCAAGAGTGTATCAGAAATCAACAGGTTGAAACAACAGTTAGGTGGTGAGTTTGAGATGAAAGATTTGGGTGTGGCAAAACGTATTTTGAGTATGGAGATTTGCAGAGATCGAGTAGCTGGCAAATTATTTTTGAATCAGAAGTCTTATGTTCTAAAAGTGCTTGAGCGCTTTGCTATGCAGAACTCGAAGCCAGTCAGTACCCCTTTGGCAGCACACTTTCGACTTTCAGCTGAGTTGTCACCACAGTCGGAGGATGAGGAGAAGTATATGTCTCAGGTTCCATATTCGTGCGCAGTTGGGAGTCTCATGTATGCCATGGTATGTACTCGTCCTGATATTTCACATGCAATTAGTGTCGTTAGTCGTCATATGGGGCGTCCAGGAAAGGCACATTGGGAGGCTGTGAAATGGATACTACGGTATTTGTGCGGAACTGCAGGTGTTGGTTTATTATTTGGGGTTACCAATTCTAGTGATCATGCTGTTGGTTATGTTGATTCGGATTTTGCCGGTAACCACGATAAAAGGAGGTCTCTGACAGGTTATGTTTTTACTCTGTCCGGAAGTGCCATTAGTTGGAAAGCTACTTTACAGGCTATAGTCGCGCTGTCTACAACAGAAGCGGAGTATATGGCCATTGCTGAAGCTGTGAAGGAGGCATTGTGGATGAGAGGTTTGCTTTGTGAGCTTGGTCTTGCACAGGGTGTGAGTTCAGTATTTTGTGATTCGCAGAGTGCTATACATTTGACTAACAATCTGATGTATCATGAGAGGACCAAGCATATTGATGTCAGGTATCACTTCGTTCGGGATATCATCTCACAGAAGCAAGTTGATGTGAAGAAAGTGGGTACGGCAGATAACCCAGCAGATATGTTGACTAAACCGGTTCCGATTGCCAAGTTCAAGCATTGCTTGGGCTTGCTTGGTATTTGTAGTTGATCGCCCCTCGGGGGCATTTGGAGAGTGAGAGGTTAGAAGGGGAGAGCTATATTTGGTGATTTGGTTCAGTGGAATTCAAGTCAAGGTGGAGAATTGTTAGGAATGCCTTGTATTCCTTAGTCCCACATTAGATAATTATGTTGTTCCCGTTTTTGTAGCCTATTATAAATAGGGCTTTTGGAGAACTTCTAAAGTATCTTTTTTGGGCTTTCATATTGTGGTGACTTTTCTAGAGTTACGGATTATAGCCGGCTCTTTGTATCTCTTCTTCACGTTGGTTAGTGAATCCTCTCTCTCCTCGCCCGTGGACGTACCCATCTTGGGGAACCACGTATATCTTGTGTCTTTGTGATTTCTTGTTTAGTTTTCAATTTCTCGTTCTTAGCTTGCTTTCATAACGTTCGTTACAACAAGTATGTTGTAGACTTGTTGAACCCATTTGTGCCCCAATCACTAAACTTTTTCTTCTTTTTTTCTCAATTTTCAATGTTGAGCTACAAGAGTTTAAACTAAATTTACAATTGATTAGTTTTTTTTTTTTGCAATATTTCTCTTATGACAAATTTTATTTTATTTTTTGTTTTGCTCCAAATTTTTTGCCGACCAAATAAAATTTTTGGGAAAAATACCAAACATTCCCATCATATAGAATGACTTTTTGTTTAATCTTGTTAAAAGTATTACTATTTCCAAGAATATGAATACTATATATGGTAATTAGATTTATAGAGTAACTTTGAGTATTATTCTTACAAATGTTTGTATATTTGGTGTTTAGTGGATTTTTTTAGTTTGTTGTCAAAATATATAGTTAGGACTAAAAATTGGGCTCGGCAAGTAGCTAGAATTGAAAAGAGAGTAAAAATTTAAATCAAGTTGAACAAACTGTTAATAAGACTCAATTTTTTTATCCATTTTTAGTCAATTATTCTTAGTTTTTAGTCTTAATATATTTTTAGTTTTTCGATACCTCTCACAAGATAAATATTAACTGATTTCTAAAAACCATTGACATGAATGTAAGAAAAAACCGGAAAAAGGACAAATAAAAATACAATTATTGGTTCAACGCAGACCCACCTAAAATTGTATCGGAGATTTTCATACATTAAAGTGAACCTGATGGGCAAAACATACAGAAAAATAAGTGAATGAGATTAAAAGTGACGAGGCTATCAAATAAAGATTAAAAGTAATGACAAAGACTTCCATGTAAAACAAAAAAATATTGACCAAGACTTACAGATGGAAGAAAGGAAAAAATTAATACATCATGACCGAGACTTTCCGACAAATACGTTGTGCTAATGTAGAAGGAGGAAAAGCATATGCAACCAATGAAATTGGCGAGTGCCTGATTAAATTGATTTGGTCATGTAGGAACAAGGTTCAAGTCTCCTCTCATATTCGGTTAGCGTTTTTTTATTTCAAATTGATTTACTCAAAAAAAGAAGAAGAAGAATACATGCATTCACATTGATTAATAAATTGATTATCTAAAACTAAACTTTTAATAACACAAAATTTCGTGTAATTCATAGTACTTTTAATAGGAGAAGAAATGAATTGATTAATCAATGGGAATGTATTCTACAGTCACAAAGTCTTGGTCATCGTTTTTCTTTCTTTCTCTTCACTAATAAGTCTTATCCATCTTTAACAGGAAAAAAAAAAAAAGAAGCAAAAACAATCTTTGAAATCCTTTTGAAATGGTCTTTTAGATGGAATATTGCACCAGTTTTATTTTGCATGAATGATCTACTCAACATTCTCAGCAAATCGATCTTACTATTTCAAAGAATAAGATCGATTTAGATTATAGAGTAACTTTGAGTGTAACCTAAAGTAGCTTCTTTAAGCACTATAAAAGAAAGAAACAGTTTGATTAGAAAGGGTGTATATGTACTCGGTGCCATGAATTTTCTTTCTTCATTTTGTTGTCAAAATATTTAGGATTAAGAATTCAACTTGATGAGAGAGGATGGTGGCTGCCTGTTTACATCCTAAAATGTGCCACCCAATGAGAAAATTACACGTGGCACCCAATGATGCGTTGTCCATACAAAACATGTTCCAATTGAGTACCAATTATAGAAGATTACGGGAATTAAGGAGGACGTTGTTTTAATGATAAATGGTGTCATTTTGGTTTGAACCGATGTCGTTTGGGTAACAATTAATTGATGGTTTGGAAAGTGATTGGATTCAGCCATTGATTAAAGCATTATGATCATCAAACGGTATCCTCACTGCCTTAATTTATAACTGAAATTGGATGCAATTGCAGGGAATCATTTGAGAAGTCAGACGTGTTACATTAATTCACGTTGCTTGAAACTAGGGAGACCACGATCCAAGAAGTGGCCACGAACACCATTATTGAAGCATGCAGGGGAAGGAAGAATTCTGGAAATATCAATGTAACCGTTCGAAGGCCACTCTCAACCGTTTTATGTGGCCAACGTGGGCATCAATCGAAGACGTGGAGATCGAAGGCAGGTTCAGCGTCTATAAATAGAAGAGTAAAGTAAAGAGAGAAACCCCCACAAAAAATTCATATCATCTGACAATTCATACAAAATGATTGCTCAAAGATCTATCTTAGATTAGTTTTTAGTTTAGAATAGGATCTTTTTGTAAGTTGAAGGCTTATTTGCATGTAAAACTACTTTTGATTAAATTCAAGTTCTCTTATTTTTCTTTTAAGTTTTTTTCTTACCAAAGAATAGTCGTTTGTAAGTCCACTTTTGATTAAATTCAGTGTGCTTATATTTCTGCGTTATTCTTGAAAGAGTCTTAAGAGTGTTTGTATACAAATTTACCTTTGATTGAATTCAGATTTGTTTGTGTTCAATCATCTTTTCTGATTCGAAGCGTGTCAATCTTTTATTTGGTTGATACCTTAAGGAAAAATCCTCTTAGTTGAGATAATCGAACGGATAACACAATTGCCTGATTTAAATTAGTTGTTTCAAATCAATTTGAAAAGAATATTTTCTTCCTTGAAGTTATTTTTTTCTGGCACGCCCACACACAATCATTTGCCATTTGATTGAGCTAATTCAGCCCAAACACTACGGTGTCAAAAAAATAGTTTGGGTTCATATCTGGAAGATCAATCATGGAAGCTATCTACCTATTAAGGAGAATGATAGAAAAATACAGAGTAAAGAAGAATGATCTCCATATGATTTTCATAGCTAGACTTAAAAAATGTTTATAATAGGGTGCCTAAGGACATCATATAACGGGTTTTGGAGAGAAAGGAAGTGGCCAAAATGTATATCGTGGTGATTAGAAACATGTATTGATAAGTGCCAAAATATACATATTTTGGCCCTCCAATCTACATTTATTAGTCTTTTATATTTGTTAACTGATTTTTATTATGTGTTTTTATGTTTATAGGTTGCTCGAGCCCGTTGTCCGAGACTTTGGATAAAAAGAAGATTTTAAAGAAGTTTTGGGTCAAAGTGCAAAGTGCTTGAAATTTTGGATGGTTAATTCAGTATTAGACAAAGTCCAAGGGCCACTATGTAATTAAGGCTTTCAATCCCTATAAAACCAACATTATTACCCTATTGTTTGGTGCTTCGGCAGCTTTTCTGGCAAAAAAGGACGGACGAAACGGAG